>CANNZV010004190.1:0-45685 GCA_947561585.1 Caprella mutica
CCTTAGTTTTTTGTTTAATTAGAAAATTAAAAGGGTCAGTTACTTCTGGGACACCCTGTACAATGAACAAAGCTTAGTTAAATATCAAATAACATAGTGCTATAGACAAAACCTAAAGATACAACTTCTATGTTTAGGGTGATACCCATATTAACGCGAACAACATTATCTCAAATAGTTATGCCTATGGCAGCTATAATATTAATCGAACATACTGAATCTGAAAGTTTTAAGTATGTATAAGTAATGGTATAAAGAAATGATTCAATATTTATCAATAAATTAAATAGTTAACTTCTAATCAGTACATTTACTTTTAACTAAGGGCTTATATATAACACGAAGTATATAATAAATGCTATGCTAATCAACTTACCCCTTATAAGACAAATGTTTATCACTAAGGGTCAATCACTGCACAATGAATTAAATCTAATAGACAACTGAATTAATGTAGAGTTAGCTAGCATAATAATTGGGTAGTTTTGCGTATTATTGGAACATATTATTGGAACCGATTGTGACGAAATATTAGTATGAAATCGGTCTAGTATTCAAATTGGGTTATTAGAAAATTGTTATTTGAAATGATGGTTAATATAAAATGATGAATGCTACAAATGAACCCTGTTATATTATATAATCTGATATAAATCTTTACGTAACCGAGGCAAGCTGACAGCGCCATTGCCCATTGGGTTAGACCACAGTATAAAAAATAATCATAGTAATGACAATAGAGTGATAAGTAGGGACAATTTTGATTTCAGAGTGTTGCTGTGATGACGTCACGTACACTGAACGTCTCGATTGTCACTACATATTCCATATACTGGGGCTTAGACACTCCCCATGACGCCACTTTTTGGCATCACTTTTGTCCCTGCTATGTTTACCTCCATCTTTATATACACTCAGTGATGTGAAAACGAAACGTCGAAAAACGTACTAGAACTATTGCAATTGTACCAAGAAGTGTTGGCGTGCAGTGGTATTGCATGCACTGGCTGTTATAAAGTGGAGTTTTATGAAGAATATATTTTTGCGATGAGTAACATCTTAAAATTTTAATATCTTCATCATATTCAGACGGATTTTAGCCAACCAAAGTACAAAATGAAGAAGAAACTGAAAGGAATGGAATGTGGATCCATTTTATTATTATTTTGAACTAAAAATTATTGTTATAGGTTTGAGAAAATAAAATTGTAAAAATATATAATTTAATCTTAATAGTATAAATCCACGAATTGTTTTGGCTTGCCTTGAAAATATTTTACAGAATAAACCAAAACATTTCATCGGAAACTCAAAAAGTTATTAAATTTTGAAAAATTGACAAAATTTTCCTAAAAATAAAAATAGCATCGAAAATATCCTATTTTCGTAAAAGTGTATACAACAAAAAATATCGTAGAATTAATGTTTACAGATGCATGCATAGTTAAAGATGAACCGGACCATAAACAAAAAAGATAGCTTCCCTCCTAGGGTGGGGGCAGATACACGTAGCAATAACTGAGAGATGTTCATTTCTTCAGGAAGTATGAAAATTCTTCCATGGTTGTTTAATAGTATGCTGAACTCGATTTGACCAGACACACGCTGGCAAACCAAAGCTTCCTCTTCGTAATAGCTGATTACCGAAGGCTGAGTCAATCGTTATTTTCGTTGAAACGCAACGTTATATTTTCAAAATTGGTATTTGTTGGAAAGCTAAGTTGTGAAAAATAATTATTTGTTTGATTATAGAGTAATGTAAACTGATATTGTATCGATGACTGTTATTGTATCTTCACATGACGTAAAACTATCGAAATATATGCAACAAGGCAGTTGAACGCAGAACATGATTTTTTAACATTAAAGGCCAAACATGAACACAGCACCACCAGTATTTGAATGTATCAACATGGACATCTCTGTGATAGATACTAGTATCGTTGACTGTTGGGTTGTTGCCGTCTTTTTTTCTGGAAACGGAAACATGACAATGGCAGGTCCGGACGGACAAAGCGCTTTCCATGGTTGAAGATGACAGTAAAGTTACACAGCAGGCAGTGTCAATCGATATACATGTGTTCAATTTGTATAAACAATTACTAACACTAACCTTCGATACTTAGGAAAATCGTAAGTCACTCACTTCCCATCGCCGAGCACTGTCCGCCACAAAAGCACAGTTGAGTACATGGTAGACTGGCTTGCACTTTCATCGTCAAGCACAGCGTTTCTACATGCACATTTGACAAGTTGGCGACATCCCTTTGATGGTTCTGGGAGTGTAGTCCACAATGGTGTCTAGTGTCCGTTATGGTCTTTTTTCCACCCCCCAGTCTGAAGGACTCGGAAGAGTAGGGTTTGCTTTCGTCGACTGACCCCAAACATGGCCTGCCAGATATGCCTCACGCTTGACATGCTGTATTAGAGCTGCACGTGATGGAGGGATGTTTTCGATTGTGCGATTACCTTGACTAAAAAGCTGTTCTCATGCTTCATTATTAGCAGTGAGTACCGTTGTGCGACAGTAGAGTAGGATATAAACCTATCAAATTCCTTAATGTCAGATTCTGTAACTTCTTCCGGAGTGTGTGAGAGTCTATCAAACACAGCTGTAACCTGAAGGAACGATTGCCAGAGACCACACGGATTTTTTTTCCTACGGGGCTATACGACGACACGGTATCACAACCCAACAGAACATGCATGAATAACATGCCTCTGCAACAATCACTACCGAGTACCCTAGCAATTATGTATCGTAACAGTAATGTATCGGAAGTTGTTGCCACTGCCGAATGATAACCAGACTTCACATCCTTCCATGTCAATGACGGCTGCAATGGCAATAACAAGTACGTCCGTGTCCGTGACATGCAGCATTATCTTCTTCATACCATGCATGTACGCATGGGCACAATGGAGGATCATTCGATAGTCGACCTCCTCGTGCCTGCATGGTTGTAGATCGGACACATCTGTTTTCGCCGTGGAAGCAACGCTTTTAACCTTTGTGGTGACCAGTATCTTTCCTGTTGGAGGCTGAGTGGATTCCACGGCTGCAGATAGAAACTTGAGAAATTCGGTTTTGTTTTTGTCAACTCGTAAGAAACTTTTCAGTTATGAGAAACACCTGTCAGTAGTATGCGCATGAGTTACTGCTAAAGTAACTCCAATATCATATAGGGGAGGATGGTCATCAATGGGACACTGGGAACAATGGGACATGCTGAATAACTTTTTTATTTGAGGGTAATTTGTAACAAAATCGTAGTGGTAAATTAGGCATACTTCAGTGTGTTCACTCTCATTGCATTCAGCGGTTGGGGTGCAGTCAGCCCTGTGTAAAAGCGAAAATGTGTTTTATAGGTGGGAAAACTGAATTTTTGGACTTTGTTTCAATTGTTATAAATCTGTTACTTTAACATATAATGCTTACGGCATTTTTACATAATATTAAGTAATATGCAAATGTCCTTTATACTTTTGTAGTTGAACCACTATACCCATATGTTTTCAAAATGGCGTCATGGTGATTATTGGGACAGACAATTTGGTTAACAATGGGACAGTGCCCTATTGTCAACCAAACTGTCTAGTTACTCCACATAAATCAATAAATATCTATTTTTGATACAATAACGTGAACTGTAGCTTCAGGGCTTCTTGTAGAAACAGAACTTTCAGCTGAAGCGGGACTTTCGACCATGTTCAAGGGCTTTAGAAATCTGAGGTCATTACAAAGCACTGCATAGAAAAAAATTGCACTAATAAAAGAAAAAAACGTAGCATGATTGCAACGGATACACCAGAGAAAGAATAGCTTTTTGCTGGTGCAACTAAGGATACGGCCTTCGAAATCACTTCATAAAGTATCCGCCGTAGATGGCCTGTGAACCATTGTTCTTGGTCTGGTATAGAACTCTTAATTTAACTGATCCATTCGTCTGAAGGACTTAAATCCCTACCGAAAACGTTGGAAATGAAGGTTTATGAATTTGTAGAATTTGATTCGATTTGTAAAACGTATTATGTTTGCCAAAAGCATGAAAAAGATAAATACGAAATATTGATGTTAGGCGAAGATTCAGGTGCAATGAGCTTAATTTTACAAATGTTCCTGACATGGCATCGGTGAGGCTAGAGGACATTAAACTGATATTATATGAACCAACTGAGTGTGGGACAACATAAAGAGACAATTCGAACTTGAAATTTGACCATAACCTCAACAAAATAAAAGTTTGATAAACTGTCCCATCGTTCACCAGTGTATGTCCCATTATTCACCAGTGCTGTTATACAATGAGACAATTTTTTTGTTTTTTATTTAATTTTTTTCTAGTCAACAGAATATATGATAGCATTCGAGTTAGTTTCATTTTATAAAAAAATATCTATATTACACATTGATTTTTTATTTTTCATACTTTGCACATAGTAAATGAAATATCAAACTTACTGTGTTTTTTGTCCCATTGATGACCATCCTCCCCTACGAAAATACTCCAATTGAACCAACTAATAGCGTTGCAGATGAGATTGTGGAGCGTGACGTCAGTGACTGGAAAATTTAACAGTGTTCGCAACGGAAATTTGTACAGAATAAATTGATTGTTCGACTACTGAGAATATATTTAATTGACTTAGATTTATGTTACGTATACGTATATTTTAAACTAGGAAGTGTTTAACCTTGATGTTAAAATATATACACTACATTCTAAGCAAATTAGAAAAAACTATTTTTCTCCATCCAAATTTAAAGTTTGACTGTGTTTCTTCAAAACTTTCAACAATTTGAGAAAATATAACTGAAAATATCTATTAGATGACTATATAGTCTTTAGATTTTCAAACTCGTCAGAGGTATATCCGTATATGTAGATAAGGCATTTCATTTCACACTCCTCATAATCACGTGAGCTATTGAGTCGCTGATTGATTCAAAATAGTTGACGTCAACCTCCATATCCTCTAACATTATAATACACAACTGGGCCACTCCCCTGGGAGTGAAACTATCTTTTTTGTTTACGATCCGATTTACCTTAACAGTCAACTGTAAGTGTCAACTTTTTCACCTTCAATTTACCAGCAATTTTAGAATTTAATTCTAAAACATTTTTTTTGTATACATTTTTTACGAAAATAGGATATTTTCGATGCTATTTTTATTTTTAGGAAAATTTTGTCAATTTTTCAAAATTTAAAACTTTTTGAGTTTCTGATGAAATGTTTTGGTTTATGCTGTAATTTTTTTTAAGGCAAGCCAAAACAATTCGTGGATTAAAATATTGATTAAATTATAATTTTTTACAATTTTGAAAAAATAAAAAATAGACTTTCATTATTTTTTGTTTCTCAAAAACCTATAGTAACAATAATTTTTAGTACAAAATAATAATAAAATGGATTCACATTCCATTCCTTTCAGTTTCTTCTTCATTTTGTACTTTGGTTGGCTAAAATCCGTCTGAATATGATGAAGATATTAAAATTTTAAGATGGTACTCATCGCAAAAATATATTCCTCACAAGACTCCACTTTATAACAGCCATTGCATGCAAATACCATTGCACGCCAACACTTCTTGGTACAATTGCAATAGTTCTAGTACATTTTTCGACGTTTCGTTTTTCACATTCTCGTTGATTGTAGATAATGAAAAGAAAATGTGTTATTTCATGATTTCCAACCCCCCTCCTCCCTTAAATGTCAATTTTGAGTAGAAAGCATTAGTTTGCCAGCGTTTCTCCGCTCAAATTCGGAACATCTTTGTCAATTATTGTTACATATCTGCCCCACTATAGCTAGAGACAAGTAACAAATAATACGCTATGTCTCAAGCTATAACTTCACAGGTTGCCAGATGGTGCTTCACTCTCAACAACTATAGTGTATTATTTCAGGATGTTGAATATTTGAAGCGAGCAGAGTTTAAAATTAAGCAATGTGTTTACGTTAGAGAGGAAGTACCCACTACCTATACTAAACACATGCAAAGTTATGTAGAATTTTCCGTTCTGTACGATTAACCAATGTCAGGAAAATATTCAGTGCCGCTTTTTGGACTCCAGCCAAAGAAACATCTCTGCATAATTTTCTATATTGCACAAAAGGTAAGTTGATTGAAATTTTAAAAGCCATTTTAATCATACGATTTTGATACGTTAGATACTTTCATTTTATAAGCGCTGCTAGTTTTCGCATTAATTTTTTTTTATTTATTGAAACTCTAACATTCTGCTGTTAAGTTTACTTCGGAAACTGAATTCAATTGAAAACTCAGTTTCTCAGTCTTTTCATAATTTTCTCTCTATTTCCTTTATCTAATTTACTAAAATGTAGAGTACTTGTTTGAAATCGGTAGGGTAAGTTCCGAATTATCGGTCAGTTCCACATCTTCGATCATATAAGAAAAAACTGTATAATAATAATTTTATTTTCTATCAATTGGTGTCCGTGATACCTGCAGGTTTCATGGATACAAATTTAAATAAAACTGAACTGATCATCTCTATAATTTTCTCTTATATGACAGAAGGTCCGGATCGTACCGATAATTCGGGACTTACTCTATTTTATCAACAACTGAGTAAAATAGCTCTCTATACTGAAGTTAATATGCACTTATTTTCAAGGTGGTGATTATACAACAATTGGCAACTTCGCATCAGAACAATATACAGGAGAAGAAAGTGAGAGCTTCTTCATCATTGATCATTAGAGGCCTGATGGATCCAAATTGTGCCTTGCAAGTTAAAACATCGAAGGAATATTCTGAAAAACCTACATACTACCATAGGATAACAAATGCCATTGCGGATTTGAAAGAAAAACTCACTTCAATGAATGGAAAGTGAAACAACTCTTCGAGTGGCAATTTAACGTTATGGTGAAATTAATGGAACAGGAATTCAGAAAGATATTGTGGGTGTCAGATACGAACGGAAACAGAGGAAAAACATTCCTGTGTTTTTACTTCAATATTCTTTATAATTTTCAGTACCTTGATGGGATGGTAAATTGCAGGGACTTGGCAAGTTTAATTGATAAATCTGCCAAAGGAGTGGTTTTCGAAGTTTCCAGATCTTCATATAGCAACTTTGATTATGGCGCTCTAGAATCTCTTAAAAATGGAACAATTATTTCTGGCAAATACAAGGGTAAATGTAAGCATTTCCCTAGTTCCATGAAAATTGCAGTATTTTCGAACAGTTTCCCTGATGAGACTAGTCTATCAATGGATAGATGGGATATTATCAATTTAGATAATTTTCCTATAAATTCCAATCAACCAGTGGTAAATCCAAGTTCACGGTTCAAATTCGAAACACTGCCAGCCATGCCTGCTCTCGGTGATGATTTTGATTTAAGAATATTACTCGAAGCCAGAATCGAAAGCAATTCTTTTGAATTTGGAAGTCAACCAAAAAATAACCAATACACAGATAATCTTTCGGTAGCTAGTCAACACTCTGTTCCAATCATGCAGAATGAGGCTACTAGTGCTGATGATGAAGTTGCTGCTAAAGAAACTATAATCGGATCTCTTCATTGTGTTATTGGTTGGTTATTTGTGATATATCTTTAGTTGTCTGATTTTTTATCATTAATTAGCAATTACTATTTTCCATTTCAGTATATCTTTCATTTTTTATAGCTACATTATTAATTGACTTCATGGAGTTCCTTGTATTGTTTTTTTAAAGCCTCAACGATATGGCCATTGGTTCCGAAGCAGACTTTAAATTGCATAGAATTCAAAAACGAATAATTAAACCCTTCTCCTATCCTATTTATCAAAAATATATTTATTTAGGTTCTGAAGTTCCCGTTCGGAGGCCCATTATTGGTAAAGCTGAGGCTCTAAAAGTGACAATAGCCGATAGACCTTACGAAGCTGTTGCCAGTGAGTATTTATAGTCAGATTGATTCATATCATTTTATTTTGCCATGATCTAACAAGTTGTTTAAATAATTAATTTCATAGGTACAAGTACTTCGAAATAGGATATTCTTGCAAAAGTATTAAACAATCATGAGAAGTCAAATGGTAACTCAGTACAATTTTTAATTAGTATTGTAACGCATTGATCTCGAACAGGTTTAAACACTCTGGATAAATGGATCTCCAACAATACGAAGTTACAGAGTAATAGCTGTTCACAAGCAAGCTTGTGGGAGTCTCTCCGATTATCCCAATGAGGATGTAAAAGAATCTAACTGTGGCTTGTCATCTTCCGATGAAATTATCGAGCCGTCACAAAGTAAGATTATATCATTTTGAAAATAAATTTCACTTTGCATAATTTCTTCCAATGTATTGAGGGGATTTATTTCCTCAAAGGTTTGTATGAAAGGTGACGCTAGTGACATGTCTGTCGGTGCAACACCTTTCCTAACTTTGTTTACCTAATCACCCAAGTAATTTCTACTCTTATTGTCTACAGATTTTATAGAATTCAAAAAATATCACGTATTAATTCATTTATAAAAAATTATAATTTGTTCTCTTTGAAAACTTTCGAATAAGAATTTAGGCTCATAATAGAAGTATCTTGGAATAGAAGTACCTAATCATGGAAATGGATCTGCATGTTAAGCTGGAAAATACATCTTGTAGGAAAGAGAATGAAGCAAGAATATATGAGAAGACTAACTGAGTGGATGCTTGCTATTCAACTAACAAAAATCTATGAACGGGATTCCTTTCATGGAACTGAATTGTATCCTTTATTAGTTATTTTCACCCAAGCGCTAGGCTTTAAACTTTAATTTTTGCAATGCACTGAACCTTTAATTTTAATTTTTGCTGAACCTTAATTTTTGCTGAACCTTAATTTTTGCTGAACCTTTAATAATGTTGAACCTTTATTTTGCGCAATGCACTGAAACTTTTCAATTTTATCTCTGCGCAATGCACTGAAATTTTTTATTTTGCGCAATGCACTGAATTTTTTTATTTTGCGCAATGCCCTGAAACTTTTTAATTTTATCTCTGCGCAATGCACTGAAATTTTTTATTTTGCGCAATGCACTGAAATTTTTTATTTTGCGCAATGCACTGAAACTATTTATTTTATTTCTGCGCAATGCACTGAAACTATTTATTTTATCTCTGCGCAATACACTGAAACTATTTATTTTATCTTTGCGCAATGCACTGAAACTATGTATTTTATCTCTGCGCTATGCACTGAATTTTTATTTTATCACTGTGCAATGCACTGAAACTTTTTAATTTAATTTTTTTAAAACACCGATCTCTTTCCAAAAGGTTTAAAAGTATAATGAATTTAATGCCAATATTTAATTCCTAAATTTATAAATAAAGTTCCAGTTAATAAATACTAATCTAGGTAGTTCACAAAAACTTGCAAATTTGATTGAATTCTAATTTGATTTACCTAACTCACTTTCGGGTCGTAAAATAAGTATTTAGTTAAAGCATTAATATCCCATCACTATATAATCTATTTATTTTAATTACATTTTTTTTTTCAGAAATATTTGATTATATACATAAAACAAATTTCTAAAAATCTTATTGTGCAAATTCAAGAATCTAAAATGGATAGCAATAAAAAGGGACCGATAAAACCTGAAGGCTCTATTGCGGAACCAGGATTAACTGAAGATGCTACTTTCGTACCCATTTCCTCTTCTCTGGCGGAGAAATTACTCTCTGTTACGGAGCCTGAAGGTGTACCATCCACTTCCTCTTTACAGTCCTACGTCAAAACCTCTGTTGCCGCTCCTATTACATGTGAATCAAAATCTTCCTCTCATACAACCTCTTCTTCAAAATCCGAGTCGTAAAGGAAAATTCAGAGAACCACGAAATTTGAAGATCAACACGGTGCAACAATGCTCACAACATCAAAGAAAAATGTCACTCCGGAGAATCAATGCTTAGAGAGAGATGGTGCAAAGAAAACTACACAAAAGATAAATAAGCGAAAATATTCTAAATCTGATAGTGAGGTAGAGAGCGAAGACAAGGAAAACGTAAACGAATCGAGAAAATGTAGAAAAAGATTGACTCCCTTACCTCAACAGTTGAGATGCTCGCACAAATAATACAGGCGAAATTTGGGACTCCTGACGATCCATCCCCTAATACTGACCAAATGACACTATCTGTTCCCCCACCTTCTACCTCCACCTCTGGCTGCTCCACTAAGGATTCTCCAGTAATTCTGAATTCTCAGCCAACTCTTTCAGGATTAAAATGCCTCTGTGCATATGCGCCTAATGCCATAACACCTTCTTTCTGTTCCACCGCATCAGGAGAACCGCTAGCCTCTACTAGCTCTCAACGGTCTCCTGTTCCACTACACGCACATGTTGCGCACCAGTCTACATCTCCACCCAATCTGAACGCTGCGCCACGAGCCTCTTCACTCTCTGCTTCCCAGGTGAATACAGAACCTTCAGACCCAGCGGTAATCTACAGGGATTCTCGTAAGTCATCTGATCCGGCTGGTTTGCTCTTCGACCTCCATTGAATAGAATGGACTTTTGCAGCGGCCTGAAAGCAGGTGAGAATCTTCCTGATAGAATCAAAAGTAAGATCTGGGATGATAAATATGTGGAAAAATATGTCCATGGAAAATACATCTTTATCTCTGCTCCCAAGAAAGAACGGGTCACTTAACGAAAGAGAGTGGAACACCGCTTATGATGACTATATTTCTGTCTATTGTCGGAAATTTCTTGAGCTTCTCTATGATCTTTTAACTTACGGGAAGTTTATAAAAAATCTCATGGCAAAAGGTCATAATTGGGCCTACTACGATGTGAAATTCAGACGAGACAGAGAGCATAGCAAATGCCCTTGGACGATGATCAGGGTGGATTCGCAGATTGAAGCCGCTCAATTCAATGAGGCGAGGATGGCGCCCTTTCGTACGCAAGGAACCCCTGCATAATGAGAAAACTCAAACATCCCTTTCGGATACTGTTTCTACTTCCATAGCAGGAACAAGAGATGTGAGCGCACCATCTGCAATTACAAGCACGAATGCACACTCTGTTCAAAAAGGTATCCCACCTACCTTTGTACTGAACAAAGAGGTACCTTCAACAACAAGCGAGTCATCTTTGGTAACCAAAACTCGAATCAAAGAACCGTTGCCAACCCCAGTCCAGGTGGACGTCTTGTCTTCCCTGCTAAGAGGATACCATGATTTCCCTTATATCATCGATAGTTTCAGGCAAGGATTTGAAATAGATTTCTTCGGCAATAATACACCTTTCATCACGTCTCATAACTCCGTTAGCGTAAAGAATAACCCTTCAGCAGCTGTAGCAAAAATATCCACAGAGCTTTCTTTCAATCGCATTGCTGGTCCGTTTGACAAGCCTCCATTCGATTTGTTCAAAGTGTCTCCTCTCGCTTTAAGAGAAAAAGGTGACTCTGGAAAATTCAGACTTCTTCATAACTTATCATACCCATATAATGAGGACGCGGTTAATTTTAATATACCTGAAATATGTTCAAAACTAAAGTACGAATCTATCAATAATGCAGTAAAAGTTCTACAAAACATTCCTAATCCCTGGATGGCCAAAGCTGATATCGCCGATCCTTTTCGTTTAATTCCTCTACACTCGTAAGATTATAATTTGGCAGGGTTTTATCTAGACGTTTTCTTGTAGAATATTTAAACGGTTTTCTACTTCTTTAAAATGGATACTAAAATTCCAGTATAATGTCTTCAATATTGAATAGGTCCTCGATGATTTTCTTTTTATTGCAGACACTGAATCAAAATGCCCTTTATATTTGAAATCCTTTGAAAATTTGTGTTCACTATTAAATATACCAATAGCTACACACAAGACGGAAAAACCAACCAAAGTATTAACTTTTCTGGGCATCGAATTAGATTCTCACCTTATGATCGCACGTTTACCTCAAGAAAAACTTACCACGTATTCTTATAATGTCGAAAACCTCCTTTTTTCAAATTCGTGTACTTTGAAGAAATTAAAATCCGTAACTGGTCAATTACAATTTTCTACAGCGGTAATAAACTGCTGTAGACCCATTTTAAGACGTCTTTATGATGCTACTATAGGAATTAAGAGAAATGATACAGTAATAAAATTATCGACAGATATAAAGTCAGACTTAAAAACTTGGTATGGATTTCTATTAACATGCAATGGTGTAACTTTTATCTCCCAGCCCCATTCTCTTAATTCATTCGATATTCACCTCTATACAGACAGCTCAAAACTAGGGTAAAGTGGTGTTTACGGTAAACATTTCATCCAAGGCTTATTTCCACAGACTTGGCAAAAACATGATATACAGGTTTTAGAACTGTATCCTATCTCTATTAGTTCATATTTTTGCTGAGAACTTCGCTAATAAAATGATAATTTTTCACTGCGACAATCTGTCCGTGGTAACTGCGTTAAATAAGCAATCTTCAAGATGCAAAGGCGTTATGAGCTTATTTCGTCCACTCATCTTGAAATTATTACTTCAAATATATGCTTTACTTCGTTACACATTCCCGGAAAACTGAAAGTTCTAAGTGATTTAATTTCTCATAATCAGGTTACAGCTCAACTGTTGGACGATTACCAGAGAAGAGCCCATCGCAATCCCTCTGGAACTTCACCCTCACAACTTGAAGCTTCTGTGAGAAGCCTGCTACTCAAATTCTCAATTCATATCAGCCAAGTACATTAAAAGCCTACAGGACTTCCTGGTACAATTTCATAGAGTTTTGCTCTATGTTCAATATTCCGAAACTATTGCCGTATCCGCCAAAATACAGAGCTTCATATGTAGTATACTTGCGCAATAAAGGATACTTGCAGTCTACCATTAGGACACGTCTTTCAGGAATTTCTGCGGTACATAAATTGAACAATGTATGTGATCCGGTAAATACCTATCAGGTTCAAGAGTTTTAATTGGTGCATCCAAAAGTGAAAAGTTATCAACTCCAAAATTCTTGCCTATTAATATAACTCTACTTCATAAAATGATTGATGTCTTGCCCATGTTATTTAGTTACTTCGATGCTACCCTCTACAAAGCTCTTTTTCTTTAGTCATATCATTGCTGCATTTGAGCAAGCGAAATAGTTATGTCTGATCACTCTTCTCATAGAATTCAATTTAATAATGTCCTTGTCCAATGCTCTCCCCTTGTTGTTAAAATTTCTATTCAGTCGAGTAAACATTGTAACGATCCTGTAGCTTTTCTTTTGCATCCAAATCGCCAGGAACCCTGTCCAGTAAATTCTTTACTGCAATATCTTTCTATAAGAGGAGATGCAGTAGGCAATCTGTTCATTTCTATCATTGGTAGGCCCATAAATAGGTACCTCATGTGCAAAACTTTAAAAACTGTACTTAAAAACTTCGACTTGCCTCTTGATCGATACAATACCCATTCCTTCAGGATAGGTCGCACAACAGACTTGGCTATCACTGGCGTCTCCCATGAAATAATTAAGAAAGTAGGTAGGTGGAAGAGTTCCGCCTACCTGAAATACATAAGATTTGAAGATGTATCTTTTCCAGTAAATTAAGTGTAAAAAAAATTATATTTGGGGTGTATTACTTTCTGTAAAAGTACTTTTAGCCTGTTTTACACCCCAAATTGTTGCATCTAATCATTTGTTAGAAAATTTCACTGTGTGCTCTTATTTGGCCTGTTTCATTCATACTGTTAATGTAACTTTATTTCTGTAATAATTTAATATTACCCAATTGTATGTTTAATTAACCTTTCATACAAAATTTTAAATTAACAAATTTTAAATTTCTAACAAAATTTCTCTTTTAGTAGGTGTTAAAGAAGAGAGTAGGTTAATTAATCTATCTGTTCTATTAAATTCATACCTATTATATAGCTTTCATTTATTTATTTTCGTATAGTAACATGAACTCCATTCATTCTAGGATATGCAACGCCTCTTGACCTGATCCAAGTTGTCGAGGAGGAGAATGACGTAGAGAGTAAGGCTGATGACTTCCAGATCCGTCAGTTTCAGCGCAGAAGTAGTCTGAAACAGACAATTTTATGCTCAATGATAGGTTTATTTAACCTAAACTGCGCTGATCATTACTTACTGTTAAAAATTATTGTTGTCGAAGGGAAGAATCGCGTGGAGAGTGAAGCTGGTAACTTCCAGCTCCGTCATTCTGAGCGCAGAGTATAGTCTGATACTGTGACTAGATTCTTTTACCACACTTCTTGGTGCATGGTATATATTCAATTTTAGTCCATTTAAATATTTAATTTTCGATTAAAATTCACAGCTATAGTTAATGACTGTATTAAATATCTATGCTATAATCTAGCCCCTGCACAGAAAAGTACCAATTCTAACCAGGATATTTCAGAAAAGAGACAGGATAGGATATGATATAAACATCTCCAGGATAGCTTAGCTCCAGTACAGAAAAGTACCAATTCTAACCAGGATATTTCAGAAAAGAGACAGGATATGATATAAACATCTCCAGGGTAGCTTCCCAGACGGAAATCATAGTTGGCATTATGTACATTTATATACGGGGGGTATTTTTTACCGTTGATTATATGCGGTTCCCCCTTCCATCGTATTACTAGAGGCGACGCCGTACTTAATCAACCATAATTTCTTCAAAAAAAATTTCAGTTGGTAAACCCAACTATAATCTACTGAATGAAAGATGGCACAGCCAACTATAATTGGAGTTGTTCGAATAACCTAAAATTTAGAGCAGAGTATAGTTGGTTGAACCACGGATAATAAAATAAAACAAAATTCATAAAAATACATATGGATGAAAATGATTTTGGTTTCATAGAGATTGATCAATAGGTATTATGAAGTGATAATGTATAACCAATTTGCTATATTTCAATGTAATTACGAGTGGGTGGTGTTAATTCTGAAATGCATACTGTGGTTATCATTTTCCCGTAAAATAAAATACAAGACTTTGAATAAAATATATTATCTCAGGCATCAAAAGGTTGATTGTTGTATAATAATAATTCTTGATACTATGATAACGAACATTATTAATTTTTCATACTTAGTTATACTACCTATTTCTTTTTACATTTTATACTTAATTTAAAGTACAAGGTTTATTGTATCTAGTAGGTATAATGGTACCTATGCTATAATGGATAATGTAAATACATATTTAAAATAATATATTATAAGTGCTGCAATATAATCATACTGTCTATAATGTTCATTATCATTACTACCTCTAGGTAAGTACCTAAAACCTATACATTTTTAGATATAATATTTAGCTAGATTATAGATAGGTAGGTAGCATAAATTATTACTTTAAAAATAAAAATTCTAAGAATTATCCTAAGAATTAAATTTTCAATTATTACCTACTTTAGCTAACAAAAATGAAAATAATTCGTAGGTAATATGAAAATATTACCTCCTAGCTGTGATCAGTTTTACTTCATTATTATATTGGTAAAATCATAACCAATCACTTTGCCGCTTTTTATAAAGCAAAGCGAAGCTTTCCAAACCGTCAAACGACAGCACACTGAGAGCAGTAGGACGTGGTCAGTTATTTAATAAGTCAAAGTGAAATAAATTATTGAATTATGTTAAGTAAGAAGTTGTAAAGTTACCAAGAATGTAGTGAAAGATAAAAGAGAAGAAAGAAATGCCAGTTAAATATGAAATCTTTAGCAAATACACTTGCTAGCATCGTAGATTCGTAGGTAGGGCGCTACACCTACTCAAAGCCTGTGTATAATTAAAATTGGTGAGGTTCTAATAACTTCAATATTTAGGAGCTACATAAATCTGTGTAGGTATAGAAAATATTATACCTGTACCTACCTAGGTACTTTTTTATCATGTTATTGTCCACAGTGATATGAAGTCAAACTGGAATACCTAGCTACCTGCTTATCAATTTGTCACCTAGTCCATGTTTCAGAACAAGTTAAAGAATACCTATTTATTGATGTAGTACTTTCTTCTAGACCTGTATTTAACCATCTGATTAACTCATTGAACTGTACTATTAACATGAAATGATGGGAAAAGAAATTTGCATCCAAAATTAATTTAATTATTATGCCTAGCCGCCTAGGTATAGGTAGTGATTTTTTTGTACAGTGGGCTCTGTTACATGAGTGACACTGTGACTCAAGTCTCAGCAGTCTGACCTGAGGAGTTAGGATACATTCTTTTCAGACTGACCAAATTCCATGTTTCAGAGGCTAGAAAATTGTAGGCCAATTTTTGAGCCAAAATTTCACAAAAAATATGAGCCAAGCCAATTTGGCTCATTTTTTGAAGATTTCAAGCCAAAATAAGATAAATAACCATGGTAACATAGGGATTATTAAATTAATTCAAAATTTTAAGCCAATTTGAGTGACTAATCATTTGGCTGATCCACCTACATAATACATTTTACAATTTTACCAATTAGGATAGGATTATAGGGGTATCCGGTAAATTCATCGCAGTAAATTCATCGCCGGTAAATTCATCGCCGTAAATTCATCGCATGGTAAATTCATCGCGTGGTAAATTCATCGCATGGTAAATTCATCGTGTGGTAAATTCATCGAGCGGTAAATTCATCGCATGGTAAATTCATCGCATGGTAAATTCATCGCATGGTACATTATAAAATTAAATTGATAAACTTAAAATAAACTTTTTGCAAATTTTAATTATGCCGACCTTACTTTATTTTTCGCTGTATTAGGGTAACTTGTTTGTACGAATCTGTGCTGTTAGTTTATTTTAAATGATTGGATTTTAGTAATAGAATGTCATATAATTTTCAAATGTATATCATACAATTACTATAAAACATTTAATATGTGGGTAATTGTATTAATTTATTATTTTATTGTTATGCATATTTTTCTTTAATTTAAATTTATGTTAATTCTCAAATTACGTATTTAGGTAGCTACTCATAGTTTGAAGAACAATATAATTGTAAATGCTACACCTCTTTGAAAATATGATCAGCTAAGCGTAATTGCATCAGTAAATGGGAACTAGGTTTTCTAATAATTTAAGAGATTACAATTTATCTTATTAAAATTAATTTAGATATATTTTTTCTGCAGTTGTAATGATAGAATATCATTTTTAATATTAACGGTTTGCTTTAGCAACATACATATCCATACATTATTTCGTGAACCGAAAATTAGGCTCCATGACAATTGGACCCCGAACGATTGGGCCCCAAGACAATTAGGCCCAAAGACCAATATATTATTTGCCCATTTTTTCAAAGTCTACTGTATTAACTTAATTAATGACCATTGCTACTGTAATAACTAGGGATGTGACAATATGAATTTTGCATAAAAATATAGTCTTGAGTATAATTTAAATAAAGAATATTCCTAATATGAAAAATATATTCTTGTTATGAAAAATATATACTTTTTAGTAGTAGAACTTATTCATTTTATGAATGAATACTATTATTTTTTTAAACTGCTATAATTTTTTGTATTATTATTAGATAATTCATGTAAGTAACAAATTTCCTAGTTACAGTACCACTATAGTGAACTCCTGTATAGTGAATGAGTTAGGATGTAGCCAATAGAAAATAAGAATGTGGCTATTTTAGATGAAGAGACAATAGAAAATAAGAATGTGGGTATTTAAAGATAGCCGTGGCCCACCAAGACATGCTGAAATTTTTGGATCATACAAGTCAACTTGAAAGTTAATGTGAATTTGTTGAAATCTGTTCACTGCAGTCTGTGTTCAATAGAAAAGAGTTTTATAAATTATTATTACAAAATGTATTCTCATATTCTCAGTTTATCGCTACAACTGTTCAATCTTTCATAGTTCAATGTAATGAAAATCTTTCAAATTTAACAATTATATTAACTAAATATTACTATGACCATTTTTTCAGACGATTTACACTACAAATTGGATCCACATGACACGATTCAATTTATTTCGACTTATTTAAATACTTCAAATATTTTCATTGCATTGAAACATGAGATTAACAATCCAAATGAGATTTAACGGGCTTCATAATATACACCTATATCAATCGAATTAAAAAATTATAAATGTATTTTTAAAGAAAATAAACATATTTCAAATATAATATTGTCACTACCCTATGTAATAACAAAGTAAAACTTCTTCATTGTGTCCTCTGCCCAATTTTTTTCTGGGCTCAATTGTTTTGGGGCCCATTTATCTTAGGCACAATTGTCCTGGTGCCCAATTGTTTTAGGCCCAATTGTCGGCAGCCCCAATTTCCCTGTGCCCAATTGTCTGTGTACCATATTATTTATAACGTTACAATGTCTTTTTTTCTTAAATTATCTATTATTTATATACCTCTCTATTATTTGTATTATCTACCTTCCTGTTATATGTCATCGATGATTTACTATATGCGATGAATTTACCTGCGATGAAATTACCATGTTATGAATTTACCATGCGATGAGTTTACTACGCGATGAATTTACCATGCGATGAATTTACCATGCGATGAATTTACCGCGATGAATTTACTACGATGAATTTACACTGATCCGATTATAGGTAGGCTGGCTAAGTACCCCATGTTTCAAAAATTCAAAGTGTTGACTAACTTGACAAAGTTGCGAGTATTATGGTATAGGTAAGGTACAGGCGACTTTGGACTTTTGAGGGGTGAAATAAGTTGTTAAACCTGTAAATAAGTTAAAATAACTAGACTAAACTAGTAGGTAAAGTAACTCATAATATAGTCTCAGAAGACCAGTCTGTATTTGGTACACAAAATTCCTCAGACTTTTTCAAAAGCAGAAAAAATCCATCAAGAATTTCCAATAATAATAATTTGGTTGATCAACCAACATTTTCTCAATTTCTCTGTCGAAAATTAATGGTCCTAACATTGGAAATTAGGAATAAATAGCTAAAAATCCACTGACCTTGCAGCCTTCACCTTGCTGGAATTTACCCTGAAATACAGTCTGGTCCACCGTCCACATTATGACCACATAATAAAGCATGTCCAAACTCGCCATTTTAATATCGACTCGGCGAGTTTGTGACATTGTTTTTGAGCCCTCCAATTGCAAATGGCAAGAAATATCTAATTTTCTCCTATGGTACAATGTTATTTTGAAGAGAATTTATGATAATTTGATCATTAATCATTATGAAGAGAAATTTGGTGATTTTAGGAGAGAGCTGGAGAGACAAATTGAAATGGAGAGTTTCTGTGCCATACTATTTTACTTAAGAGTCTGGTCAAGAGATTCACGGGGCTCACCTGCATCAGACATGAAATATCAGGTTGTTTTCAAGTGTAAAACTAATATTTTCAATAGAAAGTCAAACTTTTAATTAACCCTTATGTTTTTTAATAGTCTAATAAATATAAATATTGGAGACTGGGAGTCTTGGGAGAATTCCAGCCATTTTGGTATTTTTGGAGATGGATTGAAAAATCTTGGGAGAAAAAATATTCTAAAATTAAATTCTTTGAGACTGATCAGAGTGAACACAGTATGTAGTGTATTGCACTATTACTATGCAGTGTGCATATCCATATACTGGCTATACTTCTCAAGATTTTAATTTCTAAGACATTTTGACAATTTTTTCTATCTCCAAAAATCTAAAAAGTTCCCAATTAATTAAAATAGATCATACATGTAAACACAGGAATTAATCTTTTAAAGATATAAATATTTTCCTTATGAAAAACTCTGTAAAAGTCTCCAAAAGATCACTGGTGAATACACCATCCAGACTGTATTTCATGGCAAATTTCACCAACTTGTCGATGGAAAATTAAAATATTCCCCTTTAAAAATAATATTGAAGCAAAGTTAGTGAATTTCTAGCTATTTATTCCTATGTTAGTGATAATGTTACCATAAATTTTTGGTGGCTAAATTAAGAACATGCTGATGGATCAGCTAATTTATTAGAAATATGCTGAGTGCTTATGGCTCATAAACTCAGCACTTGCCTTTCCAGGTACCTCCATAAGAACTAAAGAAGCTAAATTAAAATGATTAATTTATCATAAATTCATTACAGAATGATATTGTAGTATAGGATTAATTGAATATTTATCACCATTTGTAATTGAAAGGATTAAAATTGCTGTCAAAAACTCGCCAATGCCCAATGGCAAGAAAGGACATAACTTTTTTACCTGGGATAAATGGTGGTGAATTATTTCAATTTTTTAAAGAAATCAGTGGGTTTTTGTGCACCAAATACAGAGTACTGACAGGTATACCATAAAAGCCACACTGGCATATATTATATATGGTGCTAATTAACTATTTTTTTCTTATGCAACAATGTTGTTTGGTGTATTTATTGGAATATTGTCATTTATGGAGCTTGCAGCTTTGCTGTGCCCTATTCAGGCACATGAATATGTCATTTAATCTAAACCAAACTAAGAGATATATTAGTATTACAATATTCAACAAAAAGTTCCAAAAAATTTGGATTTGGGCAAAATTGATATATATGAGCTTTTAACACAAAGAATGAGCTGACACATAGTCAACTAGTCATTTTGTCAATAAAAAGTAATCATTTGACAGTTATTGATATTTTTATCCAATGCCAGAGGTGGAATATGCCTCACATTTATAGTTTTTTTATTAAAGTATAATAAAAGCATAATATAACTTTCCTTTTTATTTTAGATTATTCAATAGCTTTCTAACTATGGAATCTATATCATATTTGGACTTTAAAAAGTATATAGCTAGGTGTAAGATTACCTAAATGTAGGGAGAGCAATGTGGTTGTCCATAAGTGGCCAAATTCCTATTCATTGCATAAAAAATGTTCCATCAGAAAAGAGTTTGAAAAGTATGCTATTGTATCACTGTCACTCAAGTAAGTAACAACTAACAAGCTAACAATTTTTATCTAATATCTGAGATTTTTTCCTTAATATTTTTTTAATTTTAAACATTTTTCAGAAAATTATGATGCATGCTGCAATAAAATTTATTGCATTGAAACAGCTCCAAGTTCATCAGAAATTGAAATGAATGCCAGCAATGTGCCAAGATTTCTGGATGTTGTTCCCAATTTCATGGAGGACTGATTCACAATTTAAGGTTAGTAGCAAATGCCTTTTTTATATGATTATATGATCCAGGCATATATAGACTTTATTTACTAATGGAGAATACACTTGTCATATTCAGCTAGTTTGCTATCAGATTTAGTATCAAGTAACTAAATTTCAAATAATTTTTAGTTCTTCATAAAAAAATTTCAAACTATTCATAACTGTTTTTTGTACATGCAAGTATAGATAAACTATGCAAAAAGCTAGCATAGGCGAGTAACACCTGACTCCATTCAATTCTCTTCTCCATTCAGACTGTGAAAATTGTATTTATTATTTGTGTAATACACCATTTTGCTCCCAGTTGTGTGTAAACTATTGAATTTATGATGGTATCTTTTGTTGACAATGAAATTGAAGATTTTCAAATAAAAGAAGCTTATTATTTCTTCCCAATGCAGTAAAAAAATAGTGTAAAAACTAATTTCCATAAGTAATGTTTTCTCTCTCATTACAGGGACAAGGTGCAATGCACTTGTGTGGCGAAAGTTAATAAAATGCATGGCAAATTAAATCAACTTAAAAAAAGTCACTTCTATATTAGTGAAAATGGTCACACCATCCCAATTTCTCCCACCACCAGCTCAATATGAGAGTGAACTATGTGATTTAACTGCCTATGGTGCCTACTACCTTGGTAAATATTTATGATATGCATTGTGTGTGTAAGTAATAGTGTTACTTTGATTTAGCTGATTTTGAATTAATATTCTTCAAATGTAATTTATAATTTTTTCAGGATTCTACTTTGAGAAAAATGACTGGAAAAAGGACCCTGAATCTTGATGAGGTTGATGAGGAAAAAAATTAGCAGTTCAATTTTCCCTAACAGGACTGTGTGAAGGATGCAAACACTCAAAACTTAGTTTCAAGGACCATGCAATAGGAAAACAAGTTCTCGGTGAGTCACTGAATTGTATAAATAAATAAAATAAATCAATTTTCAGTTGTATATCTAATGATAAACTATGTTATACTATTACCTGTTTACAATATATATGTAAATTCAATTTATAGTTACTAAGAGTGGGTTTCTCGATTGTTACTCGGGAAATAGCAAATTAAGGAATTTTGTGAATATAGCTATTCATTAATTATATCTTATCATATTATAACTTTATGTTCAGTTATTGCCATGACTGTAGAATTACTTTTGAATCTAATGACTCGTCCAGACTTAGTTAGATAATTATATCGAAAAATATGCTAAAGCCTTATAATAATACTGTAATATACCAACTTCCAGATATCATAATACTGCACCATTCGATAACATAGAAGGAAGCTCGTACTTGTGTGAGCCAACTCCTTCCAAGTGCTAGTACTTTGAAGTTAAAATCTAAGCCAAAGAGTAAGTGTATTATTGTTTCATTCCTACAGCTTCCTCCAGTGTAGTAATTGTGCGAAGATTTTGTTTTCTTCATAGTTTTTAAAATCTTTGAATTGTTTTAATGATGTAAACTGACGGTTTTTTATTTGTGTCTTATCAAATTTTTACATGTTACGTTTTCCTTTGCAGGCACAATGCAAATACCATCTGAATCACTGCTTGCTGCTCCTTCAGTACTAGCTGCTTCTTCAGAACTAGCTGCTCCTTCAGAACTAGCTGCTTCTTCAGAACTAGCTGCTTCTTCAGAACTAGCTGCTCCTTCAGAACTAGCTGCTCTTCAGTACTAGCTGCTTCTTCAGAACTAGCTGCTCCTTCAGAACTAGCTGCTCCTTCAGTACTAGCTGCTTCTTCAGTACTAGCTGCTCCTTCAGAACTAGCTGCTCCTTCAGTACTAGCTGCTTCTTCGTACTAGCTGCTTCTTCAGAACTAGCTGCTCCTTCAGTACTAGCTGCTTCTTCAGTACTAGCTGCTCCTTCAGAACTAGCTGCTCCTTCAGTACTAGCTGCTCCTTCAGTACTAGCTGCTTCTTCAGAACTAGCTGCTCCTTCAGAACTAGCTGCTCCTTCAGAACTAGCTGCTCCTTCAGAACTAGCTGCTCCTTCAGAACTAGCTGCTCCTTCAGTACTAGCTGCTTCTTCAGAACTAGCTGCTCCTTCTGAACTAGCTGCTCCTTCAGAACTAGCTGCTCCTTCAGTACTAGCTGCTTCTTCAGTACTAGCTGCTCCTTCAGAACTAGCTGCTCCTTCAGTACTAGCTGCTTCTTCAGTACTAGCTGCTTCTTCAGAACTAGCTGCTCCTTCAGAACTAGCTGCTCCTTCAGTACTAGCTGCTCCTTCAGAACTAGCTGCTTCTTCAGTACTAGCTGCTCCTTCAGAACTAGCTGCTCCTTCAGTACTAGCTGCTCCTTCAGAACTAGCTGCTCCTTCAGAACTAGCTGCTTCTTCAGTACTAGCTGCTCCTTCAGAACTAGCTGCTTCTTCAGTACTAGCTGCTCCTTCAGAACTAGCTGCTCCTTCAGTACTAGCTGCTCCTTCAGTACTAGCTGCTTCTTCAGAACTAGCTGCTCCTTCAGAACTAGCTGCTCCTTCAGAACTAGCTGCTCCTTCAGAACTAGCTGCTCCTTCAGAACTAGCTGCTTCTTAAGTACTAGCTGCTCCTTCAGAACTAGCTGCTCCTTCAGTACTAGCTGCTCCTTCAGAACTAGCTGCTCCTTCAGTACTAGCTGCTTTCCAAGTTATCATTTTATAGATTTGTATTAGCTTCTATTAGTATTTTTGTAAGAGGAAGCTACGTATTTTAGAATGTGAATATTATTTTCTAAATATTTACGCTTTTTTCTATATTAATTCACTATCTTTTATAATCTTCACATTTCTTATTGCACCATATTTTTGAGCATTTAGGGGAAAAAAATAGGGAGAAAATTTTTAAGTATAAGATCTATTGGTTGTTTAGTGTTTACTACTTGTACTTTTGTCAAACAAGTTAGAAAATATAGTAATGAGGGCATTACTTTGTTTGTACCACTATATAGCCCCCAGGGGCTCTATCCTGAAGCTGTCTGTGGTGAATGGAAGAGAAGGAGGGGTCGCCCTTGGCCCCCGAATTGATGTAATTTGGATTATAGATGGTCTTTTTTTCCTTTTTACCATGTTAATCATTTTTTTTAACGCTACTTGCAGTTCTATAGGATAGCGCTAGGGTTATGCTCTTCAACTACGAGGTCTTAGATTTTTGTGTTAGGTAGGCTCGTGTGCTTCATTTACTATCACCTCTTCATTTTCCTCTTCTATCCGCGAGTGCAGCCACAGGTGCTTGTGTCCCTCTTCGTCACATTCCTTGGTAAGTGACTGCATTCACAGAGTAGCTTTTCTGCATCCATGAGCATTGTCGCCAACGGTGGTAAGTGACTTTGTTCATGGAGCCACTCTCCTCTCAGACTGCTTCTTCCAGTCCCTTGTATTTAATTTCCTTTTGACGTCAGCGATATGGCCTTTGGTTCCGAAGCAGACGTTAAACCCCTACTAAAAAAAATTACCACTATTTATATCTATTATAAATATAAAAATTATTCCACATTGTTACATACTTCTCTTCAAATGAAGTGTTTATCATGATTGATTAAGTAAATATTAAATAAGATATGAATTTGTTAGCTATATGTTTCTCCGCAAAATTTATTTAAGTAGTAATCGAAGCTTTCTTTCATACTTAATAATAAATATATATTGGTGCGTTAAAAAGAACATTAATATGTATATGAAAAATAGCTATCAAGAGATTTGCTTTTTGCGATATAATAAAATGTTCACACTGTTTTAGTTTATTTATTCACCTTAACCACGAATATATGGGCAAATGCCAATGAATAGCAATATAGTTGTACATAGTAGATATCGCCATCGAAAATATAACGTTGTACATAGTTGGTATCGCCATCCATAATATAACGTTGTTTATAGTTGGCTCAGCCTTATTTAAAGAAATATTTGATATCAGCGATTATGTGCGGATTAGCCAACTCTACTTGTTGTTTATCGTAGGATATGCCAACTGTATTTAGTTGTTTATGGTAGGCTATGCCAACTATAAAATATCTACGGCAAAACGGTCACTTGCCGTCTATAATGCCAACGGTAATGCCCAACCATAAATGTACATAATGCCAACTATAAATTCCGTTTGGGTAAGTAGTAATCGAAGCTTTCTTTCATACTTAATAATAAATATATATTGGTGCGTTAAAAAAAAAACATTAATATGTATATGAAAAATAGCTATCAAGAGATTTGCTTTTTGCGATATAATAAAATGTTCACACTGTTTCAGTTTATTTATTCACCTTAACCACGAATATATTGGCAAATGCCAAGGAATAGCAATATAGTTGTACATAGTAGATATCGCCATCGAAAATATAACGTTGTACATAGTTGGTATCGCCATCCATAATATAACGTTGTTTATAGTTGGCCCAGCCTTATTTAAAGAAATATTTGATATCAGCGATTATGTGCGGATTAGCCAACTCTACTTGTTGTTTATCGTAGGATATGCCAACTGTATTTAGTTGTTTATGGTAGGCTATGCCAACTATAAAATATCTACGGCAAAACGGTCACTTGCCGTCTATAATGCCAACGGTAATGCCCAACCATAAATGTACATAATGCCAACTATAAATTCCGTTTGGGTTAGCCGCAGTACAGAAAAGTACCAATTCTAACCAGGATATTTCAGAAAAGAGACAGGATAGGACATGATATAAAACATCTCCAAAGAAGTAATGATAGTTGGGATATGACCTAATATTGGATTTAAATGTATACAGCTATCTTGATTATTTTCAATTAAGACATATCCTGGTAATTCCCATGTACTATCCTCATATCTTAAGACATACTCTATCCTAACAATTAAATCCATACATACCCTGCATCTTTCTTCTAGTTATTATTCTGATGATTTTATCCAGACATACCCTGCCTTTTTTATTGGTTACCATCCTGGTAAAAATATCTGTACATATCCTGCCAATTTCTTCTAACTTGTTACTATCCTGGTAAATATATTCAGACATACCCTATGTATATTTTATTCAGCTATCCTGCATAAAAGTTCCGGACCTACCCTGGTTCAAATTTCTTACACTATCCTGGTGAATGTATACTGACATATCCTTGTTATTTACTTTTATATCCTCATTATTTTAAGGAATTACAGTTCTTTTTATACGTTTAGCTCTTATATATAATACTCGAATGCAAGTGTAATCACTAATCAGCTAGAGTATTATCAGTACGTATTTGAAATGGTAAAAGAATGCTATCCGACTTGTACCAATTCTGGACGTTGGCAAACATAGAAGTCATTTCATAGAGGAAAATTCCACTTCAGAAAGTTCCACAGGGAAAATTCCACTGAGGATAATTCCACTAAGCAAAATCCAATATTTAAAAATCAACCAGAAACTTTTTCCTAGGATTTCTCTGAAAATATAATATTTAGTATTCCTAATTTTCTAAAACGATACTATTCCGTTTTATATATATTATATATTTTGATAAATTATTTTAGCTGAGAAGGTGATACTGTTCCAGTAAGCTCACTGAGGAAGATTCCACTGCGGAAAGTTCCACTGGGAAACTTCCTCTGAGGAAAATTCAACTAAATAAAATCCAATATTTAAAAATCAATCAGAAACTTTTTCCTAGGATTTCTCTGGAAATATGAATGTAGTATTCATTCTTTTCTAAAACAATACTATTCCGTCCAAATGGCAGTTCATAATATATTTTGATAAATTATTCTAGCTGAGAAGGTGATACTGTTCCAGTAAGTTGATAGCTGGGAAACGTTTACACCATGAGAATAATTATTTATATCTGTTTGTGCTGGAATTCCTCCAGTTTTCTTTCATTTAATCCAATAAATTATCACACCTATTTTAAAAGCCTGCCAATGTATATTTCCATTTTAATCTTTTAACTCATCGCACCTCCTTTTCCGTTCCAATAATGTAAACCTAAAGCTAATCTGTAAAACGTTCATTAACATTTTAACATTGTGTCATGTAGCAGGTGTCTGTGTGTGGCTGGTATAAATGAGTGATTGGGAGTCGGGCATTTTAATTATTTTAGTTCTATTTCTCGTGTTCATTATTTATTCAATAATCCTTAATATATGTATTTTTTCAGATTCAATTATGTAAACTATTAATCCAGCTAAACGTAACGTGACACACCCTATCATGAAGTAAATATTAAATTCGCAGTCGTCCGGAAGTTTTCATCTGGTCGCCTAATCTATTTTATGTAGCTCCAGCTACTAGAGTAAGTTTTAATTCTAACATACCGTTTTTAACTTGCTAACATAACCATGTGTATATAATTTTTTAAATGTTTAACTTCTATAAAGTTGGTTAATTTCGTTTATTGATATGATCCATAACCTATAAAATCATAGACCCTCACTAGTATAGTTTTTACTTCAAATAAATTGTACTATATTTTTTAACTGTATATATTAATATTTGTATTGGGTAGGTTTTGTTAACGGTTTATTGGTCTAGAAAAACGAAAAGTTTGATATTTCATTTATATTTTTATTTGGAAGAGTTACAGTAATTAAATTACACATATACTTAAATATTATTATTGTATTTCACGAATATACTGATTATACTGTATAGGTATTTTGTATCTGTAAAACGATTAACCATCTGTTGAAACCTTGACTAAATTAGATATCTGTTTTTGCCTTAAGCACACATGCATATTTATTCTCTAATGGAACAACTCCTAAAGGAGCACAAAAACTAGCTAATATGTAGAAAGGATAAGAGAGACGATCGTAAACTGACTAAGTTTAATGTGTTTGTCGGACAGTTATGAGAAAGACGTGAGCCTTAACAAGAGCTCGAAATTAGTAAATACATTTTATGTATTATTTGAGTTTAGTTAAAAACAACCTCGACACAATTTCTCTTCCGATTTCCAAATTCCCCGCACCTAGATACTTGGTGAAAGTATCCTTATAAAAGGGGTATGTTCCCTTCATAGGGAGTTCAGTAAAGTTCCGCAAAGCTCGTTAATTAGTACGAGTCAATCGTCGTCTGTACGCTGTCACTCTGTGCAACTAAATTGTCAAACATTCTGTAACTCTAACATTTTCTTAGTGAATATAAGTGTTGTGTTGAATTGCGTTTCATTACTCCTTGCAATTAGTAACTATAGAGAATTATTCAAGCACAAAAAAGGAATTCCTAAAACTCAATAGTGAATAACACCCAAGAGGGTAGTCTAAATATATACCCTATTATTACTGGACAAAGAACAATAAGTAACCAAAGTCAGTAATATATCTGGAACCTCCGGCTAGGACTCTTATTTTGTGAAATAAAATTCTCTATATTACTTCCAGCAAGGTTTGATGTTGAAGTATTATTATTATAATACAACAGTGAACAGTGACAATAAAAGTAAACACCGCGACATAGCCTCGGGCAACACAGTTAAACACACGGCATCGGCAGGCACAGAAACCAGTCGACGAGGTCAAGCACCGCTTACAGGTCAAGCACCGCAAGCAACTCGCTTGGGAAGCTAAGGGCAGGTGGTCGGCGATACAGGCGAACCCAGAAGAAGATACTGACACTCCTACACCGCCTAAATAGTAGGAAAGCTCGGGAACTACTG
Source organism: Caprella mutica (assembly GCA_947561585.1). NCBI lineage: Eukaryota > Metazoa > Arthropoda > Malacostraca > Amphipoda > Caprellidae > Caprella > Caprella mutica. The sequence continues at coordinate 28,718 of CANNZV010004190.1, forward strand.
AACCAGTAAGCCGCTAGTTTTTTAGCGCAATTGAAGCCTCTAATTGTGAGCAATAGAAAGCCGCTAGCTACGTGTAGCGCAAGAAGTCTCTCAGTTGTGAGCAGTCATAAGTCGCTAGTTAAGAAAAGCGCACAGTACGTTGAAGTGAACGTAATTAAGCCGCTGGTAAAGGGAAGCGCATTGTACGTTAATTTAACGTAGTACTATCAACGAGCTAACCAGGGACCACTCTTGAGAAGAAAATCTCCGCAGTACATCGGGCTACTAATCAAGAAAAAAAAACCATCGACGAAAGCAAGCACACTCCAGGGAACAACCGTTAGACGACGACGTCACCAGCTCTACCCAAGGAGAGAGGAGTCACGACCAACTCAAGTACAGTAGTGTCAGAACAGTCAGTGAGTGAGGTACATAAGACAGAGTCTCGAGAAGAGTGAGTACCTTGGAATCAAGAAGCGATCTTCAAGAATTCTTATATATATATAACGTGTAACGAGATGTACCTTTAAAATAATTGCTAGTGGAACCTAATAACTATTGTAGCACGTGTATTTTTTCTGTTTATTTTATTTCAACATTGCAATTATATTTGTACTGATTTCAGCGTGTATTCCGGTAAAAATAACCATTTCTAACTAATTGCTAACTAACCCTTGAGAATTTATATATATTGGCGCGCTAATTAAGTAGACACCATGTCCGCCACAGAACAGCGCTCCATCACGATGCTTGATAACTTACCCAGTTTTTGCGGAAAGTTAAATGCTAGTGATGGAGTAGGACTAGGTAGCCGGGAAGTGGATGTGCGGTCATTCTTGCGTCATATAGACGCGCATATTCAATCGAACCGCATCACCGATGATGCGGCCAAGATTAGGCTTCTTAATAGTCGTATAGATCCTCAACGGGGAGATGCTGCAATCCAAATGGCAAATTACGCGGGACGCCAGATCTCGTATGAAGAGGTCTGCAACGATCTCCTGGAAATATATCCCCAATTTGAGCGGTCGGAGTTCCGTGTAGCGGCACGCGGTCTGCTCCGTAACGATATCTCCAATCCTGAAAAGGATCTGCCGAAGCTAGAAGCGCAAACCCGCGCCTTAGTGGACGCATATCTGGGGAGAAACGATATGAGAGCTCTCCGGATTGGAGCAGGATGCTATCTACAGGACCCCCTAACGCAAGACATTGCTGTAGGTCCAGCCGCAGCTGATGGAATTGCCAGAGGAGAAATTGCAGCAGGAGATGCAGGACCAGATAGGAATCCGATTCGTTTAGCGGATGTTCTGCAGAATATGTTGCTGCATTTGTTCATAGTGAACGGTCTACACGAGGATGTTTACAAGCAATTGACAAGGTCATCGAAGTCTACCCCGGATAAGAGATCAACGAGAATAACGGCACACGCCATAAATTGTGTCAAGAAGGCACACGCCATGACAATGGAAACAGCCGCAAAGAAGAAGAACATGCAACCGGAAGTCCTTTACGCACTCCAAACCGAACAAACGAGACCAGCAAGGATGGAAAAGAAATGCTACGCGTGCGGTCGGCAAGGTCACTTCGCAAAGGAATGCCCCAAAGAAGGAAATTACTGCGGATACTGCCGACTCACGGGGCATAATAGTAAAAACTGCAGGAAACGACAGCGGGATAATGTACAGTACTGTACAAACTGTCAAAAGAACGGACACCAAGAAAAGAACTGTCGAACCCCGTGCAGCAGGTGTAAAAGGCGCGGACACACCAAGATTAACTGCAGGGTCAAACTTGAGAATAAACAGAAATACTCCGACAACGACTATAGGAGAAGAGATCAGGTACATCACCTAGAAGAACAATCCGAAGAGGATACACCGGATTACTACTACGAACAAAAAGAGGAAGACTCGGAATGACTAGTTAGTTTGTCTAATACTACAGAGATAGAGAATAGACTTAAGATTCCCATGATAAAGATTCAGTTAATCAGTAAGAAAAAAAAATGAAGAATTAAGCGCCCTAGTAGATAGTGGAGCTAGCGTCTCCCTAGTAGCTGAAAATATTATAGTAAATTTAGGGGAGCAGGAGAAAATAGAAACTCAAAACAAACGGGTGTACGACGCGCAAGGCAACCTAATTCCAATAATAGGAAAGGTGGTGATGTCAATAGAAACGCTAAATGGAAAGATAGAAGGAGATTTTTTGGTCTTCAAAGAATTAAATAAGGGAAGTGTCCAAGTCCTATTTGGAATGAATATCCTTAAGCATGCTATAGTAAACTTTCCTCAACAAGAATTACAGTTCATAGACAACCAAGCAGTAAGTGAAAGAAATACTGAAGAAACCGTAACCATGATCATTCAGTCCAAGAAACTATATAATAAAGTACCGGTAAACTCAAGAATAATCGTATTGGAAGAAGAGCAGGGAAAGGAAACGCTCGTTAAAAACGAAGAAGAAAACGATCCAAAGGTAAGAAACGAAGCGGAAAATGATACTGGTCGACAGAGAAACGTGAGTATACACCTGAAAGAGGAACTCACGATAGCTAAGAATTCAGTAAACACCCTTCAAGTGGAAGTGGCTAACAAGAAGATCAAGGAAAACGAAGATTTAATTATTCATCACGGAGAACCAAGGTTCGGGTTATTAACCTCGAACGCAATCACGAGGGTAACTGACGGGAAAATAACGGTCAGTATAACTAACGCAAGTGATAAGGATGTAACCCTCAGTCAAGGTACAATATTGTGCCTAGCAGAAAAAACAAAGATGGAAAATATCCACAGCATCACCACCAATAATTCATCAGTGAAGGAACACGAAGAACCAGAAACACTGCCACCAGTGCAGTGGGAGGATGTAACCTGTGGAAATGAAGAAATGAAAGGGAAAGTGATGACACTCCTTAATACGTATAGGCAGGTATGTTGGTTGAAAGGAGAACCGCTCGGGAATTACAGAGGACAGCTGCTTGAAATTACTCTGAAAGAAGACAGAGTAGTCAACAAGCCGCCCTATCGGATTCCGCACGCCAGGCAAGGACCCTTAGATGTAGAAATTAAAAAATTGTTGGAACAAGGGGTTATAAGGAAGTCTTCCTCTAATTATAACTCCCCACTTATTATTGTACCTAAGCCCGGTGGTGGAATAAGGCCTTGTATAGATTTTAGATGTTTAAATAAGATAACGGAACCGATAACATTTCCTATTCCCAAGATAGCAGACCTCCTTAACTCACTGCAAGAAACGAAAGTAATCTCCAATTTAGATCTAATTTCGGCATACCATTAATGCGAGATTAAGGCAGAGGATTGCCACAAAACCGCGTTCACGGTAAGAAATTCAAAGTATGAGTTTCGGAGGGTACCATTTGGGCTCTCCTCGGCACCAGGGTATTTTAGTAGGGTAATCAACGAAGTCCTCTATGACATATTAGGAACGCATGCTTTGTCGTATATGGACGATATCATAATATTCTCTAAAAACGAAGAGACCCACCTAGACAAGATCAAGACAGTGTTGGAGAAACTACAGGAGGCCAACCTCAAAATAAAGATCACAAAGTGTAGCTTCTTCACCCATCAAGTGAAGTTCCTGGGATATACTGTGGACGAACATGGACTAAGGATGGATGAGGACCGGATCAAGGCAGTCCGGAAACTACCATATCCCACGAGTAAGAAAGAGTTGCAGGCCTTTCTAGGGGCCTGTAATTATTTCAGAATCTTCGTTCCCAACTTTTCAGGTATAGCCGATCCATTGTATCAACTTCTCAGAAAAGGCGTAAAATTCGAATGGGATGAAAAGAAGAAGGAGGCTGTAGATTCACTAAAAGAGAAACTATGTAACAGTCCAATCCTAAAGATCCCGGATTTCTCTAAGGAATTCTTCATCCACACGGATGCATCCCTAGTGGGCCTGGGCTCGGTCCTGATGCAGGAAATAGACGGAATATTGCACCCCCTGTCATACGTAAGTAAGTGCCTGAGTGAGACACAAAGAAATTATTCCGCCACGAAACGGGAGATGTTAGGGTTAATTTTTGCACTAGAGCAGTTCAGGCATCTCATCCTACATTATAAGGTAACCGTGTACACGGACCATTTACCTTTGCTAGGGATAATGACTAAAACTACTAAGGATGCTGCCATCACAAGGTGGGCTCTGCTGGTGCAAGAGTACCAGATTAATCTAAAATATTTACCTGGAAAGAAAAATTTATTCGCGGACTTTCTGTCCCGAATGGTGGACATACAAGACAATTGTGAAGAATTCCCACAGGAACTAGATGATAAGCTTGGAGAAAAAATCAATGAGGTAACTGAACAAGAACCTAAGGAGGAAGAATCTGAAGAACCATTACATTCCTATATCCCTAGAAAAGTAGATTGGACAGAAGAGGAACTCAGGAAACTACAAACGTCAGACGCGAACTGCCAATCACTTAAAAAGAAATTAATGTCACGAACAAGTGAAAGGACCGTGAAATTAGCAAACTATCGGTTATTACGTGGAATTTTGTTTGTAGTAAGAAACATTACCAGGGGAAGCTTAGTTGACAGGTATCTAGTACCATACATTCCCGACACACTGATGCAAAGGGCTTTTAGAATAATTCATGATAGTACCACATCAGGTCATAGAGGTTATGATAGAACAATGCTCACCTTTAGGAAGAACTTTTTCAATCTTCATGAGAGTAAACTAGTACAGGAGCTAATTGATAAATGTGTACCCTTTTTACAGGCTAAGGCTTCACCAAAACCTATTCCAATTGGGATGTATCCAATTCCTAACCGACCATTTGCATCTGTAAGTACTGACATATTAGGACCATTACCGATAACAGAAAAGGGTAATAGATACATTTTAGTATTTAGAGATTTCTACACTAGATATAGTATCATAATCCCTCTACCTAATAAAGAAACAGACAGCATTATTGACGCGTTAAGAAGGGTTATAGCCCACTATGGGTCTTTCGAAGTTTTGCTAAGTGATAATGCCCAAGAGTTTATAAGTGAGCGGGTAAAGTTGTTCTGTAAGTTTTACAACATCTCGAAGCGATAGGCTTCGAGATGTTAAAATAATTATTTTGGACTAGAATCGAATCTCCGCGAACTATGCTGTAGTGTTGATAATTATGCTCCAATTTGATTGCAATTTACGTTGGATACGCATAATTTACTGCAGATTAACGTCATGTAAGATGATTTTAATAATAATTATAAATTATTGAGATATAACCAATATACTAGATGCGCAACATCACCCTGGGAATATTTTAATTCACGGGTGGACTTGCGCACATTTATTAATAAAGTTAAAGAGCTCTTATTCATTAATAAACCTGTGATATTCATCCCCGATACTCCTATATCACGGCAATTCCACAGCAGCCTCACGGCAATTCCACAGCAGCCCCACGGCAATTCCACAGCAGCCTCACGGCAATTCCACAGCAGCCTCACGGCAATTCCACAGCAGACTCACGGCAATTGCACAGCAGACTCACGGCAATTGCACAGCAGACTCACGGCAATTGCACAGCAGACTCACGGCAATTGCACAGCAGACTCACGGCAATTGCACAGCAGACTCACGGCAATTGCACAGCAGACTCACGGCAATTGCACAGCAGACTCACGGCAATTGCACAGCAGACTCACGGCAATTGCACAGCAGACTCACGGCAATTGCACAGCAGACTCACGGCAATTGCACAGCAGACTCACGGCAATTGCACAGCAGACTCACGGCAATTGCACAGCAGACTCACGGCAATTGCACAGCAGCCTTACGGCAATTGCACAGCAGCCTTACGGCAATTGCACAGCAGCCTTACGGCAATTGCACAGCAGCCTTACGGCAATTGCACAGCAGCCTTACGGCAATTGCACAGCAGCCTTACCGCAATTGCACAGCAGCCTTACGTTAATTCCACAGCAGCCTCACGTTAATTCCACAGCAGCCTCACGTTAATTGCACAGCAGCCTCACAGCAATTGCACAGCAGCCTCACGTTAATTCCAAAGCAGCCTCACGTTAATTCCAAAGCAGCCTCACGGCAATTTTACAGCAGCCTCACGGCAATTTTACAGCAGCCTCACGGCAATTTTACAGCAGCCTCACGGCAATTTTACAGCAGCCTCACGGCAATTCCACAGCAGCCTCACGGCAATTCCACAGCAGCCTCACGGCAATTCCACAGCAGCCTCACGGCAATTCCACAGCAGCCTCACGGCAATTCCACAGCAGCCTCACGGCAATTCCACAGCAGCCTCACGGCAATTCCACAGCAGACTCACGGCAATTCCACAGCAGACTCACGGCAATTCCACAGCAGACTCACGGCAATTGCACAGCAGACTCACGGCAATTGCACAGCAGACTCACGGCAATTGCACAGCAGACTCACGGCAATTGCACAGCAGACTCACGGCAATTGCACAGCAGACTCACGGCAATTCCACAGCAGACTCACGGCAATTCCACAGCAGACTCACGGCAATTCCACAGCAGATTGGGGCAGTTGCATAGAAGATTGGGGCAGATTCACGGCAGTTGCATAGCATATCGGGGTTAGATTTTCTATGCACAGTTTATACATAGGAAGAACTTGCGCACTGCGCAGTTTCACATTGGGTGAATTTGCGCAGTGCGCAAGTACACCCGGTAATTGCGCAAAATTCACCCGGTTTATCCCCACGATCTTTGCGCACAGTTTTTCGATGATAACTTTTTTTCTATTGAACTTAAAGAGTTGAAACTTGGTGAGCACCTAGGTCTGTCCTTCATCTATCTGCACACAAAAAATCAGATTGCTGACTTCTCTAGTTTTTTCGTAAAATCAAAGTATGCGGAAAATGCGCAAAGCCACCCGGTCCGACGCTACCTTACCACCCAGAGTCACAAGGTTTAGCAGAGAGGATAAACCGGGAAGTGACTAAACTATTACGTACCTACAGTCACACCTTAGCCACTCAGGACTGGGATGAGCTACTTCCGGTTATTCAGTTGACAATCAATAATACCTACAATGCATCTTTAGGGGAATCTCCTTTCTTTGCGTTATATGGTTATGATAGTCCTACCGAAGTGCTTACTCAACCTCGTTTGGACTATAGTGAAAGTGATCTAGCTGTAAGGTTGAAACGTATAACATAGGTTAGAAATCATTGTAAGGTTCATCTGACGCAAATACAGGATAAATACACCAGTAGAATTAACTCTAAACGAAAGGAAAAGGACATAGGAGTTGGTTCGCGAGTGTATGCCCGTCTTGACAAACATACCCAGATGAGAAAGTTAGACTTACCCATCTCGGGGCCGTTTGTCGTGACAAACAAGAAGGGAAACCGGATTACGATTCAAGAAGTTAATTCTTCACGAACCTTTGTAATTCACCCTGACAAGTTGATTGTGAAACAAACTATTTCAATGGAAACTCCTACGAGTGTCCATACTAACCAGACTAACCTTACTAACAACCAACCTAAGGATAAGAAACCTTATAACTTAAGACCTCGAAGATGAGTGAGGTATAGATAATAGTTGTAAACCTGTTGTAATAATAGTTGTAAACCTCTTGTAATAATGTTTTGAATAGAATTGTATAAGTAGTAATAAGTTATAAGAATAAATTGTAATAATAATTGACCTTCCAGTGTCGGTGAAGTGGATTCTACCGCTCTTGATGGTGGCTGGTTGCCTGGCTCTAGAAGCAGACTCACCCCCCATATCCATTCACCCCTGGCAAGGCACCGCAAGGATGGAAGGTGCGTTTTTGTTATCACCCATAAGGTTGACATTCATTTCGAGTGTCTGTGATCAATTAGTATCAAATCTACATTTCACACATACCACAATTAACGCTCTCCTTGCCACCACGGTTTTAGAGTCGGCCAAGGGTCGACAAAACTTTGTGCGTAGGCTTTCTTTTATTATATTCAGATTAGAAACTACTTACCTTGAAATAATATCTTATCTAGGGAGAAATCTAATGTGTGAAAACCTCCATGAGGAAATTAATTATAGCCATAATAAACTGCAAAACCAACTAAGCTTATTATGGACTAAACTTGAAGAACCAGATCAAACCACAAGCTCCCTAGCACATTATCTGGGAGCAGCTCGCCCTTCAATCAATCTGGAAAATACTACCAATCCAGAAGCCTTTCTCGGAGTTGTCGCAGGATTGGCTGTAGGGGGTATAAGCGGTACCATATTCGGATCACTCTTTGGAGGATCTGACCATACCGAAGAAATATCCACTTTAAACAATAACATAAATAAAATTAACAAAAAAATTACTATAACAAATGAACGGATTGATATACTGTCAAAAACAGTGGAGAAATCGGTTAAAGATATAAAAATAATTTTAGATAATTTGAATAAGGTAGTAGAGGGTTCAGAGAAGTTACAAATGCTTAGTTGGAATTTTGAACAACTAAAGCAGGCTGCCGTGAACTCTTTATTACTAATAAGGATAGCAGAAAATTCACTCACATTATTACGTTCAGGAACCATCAGTTCAGATTTATTGGATATAGAGACGGTGAAGGCAGTAGTAGAGGAAGGGACTAGAATTTACCCCGATTTAGTGTTTCCCATTTCAAGGGTCAATCGTAGAACCATCCAAGATATCATTCCTTTCATAACAATTAAAAACTTAGGTTCCGATTACTTTGTATCACTAATTCCTTTATTCCATAAAAATGAATATCAACTCGTTACGTTGATACCCCATCCAATAAAGATAGATTCTGACAAACTAGTAATAGCTAACCTAAAGGAGATATTCCTGTATGACAAGGAACACTATGTCACCACAGACATAGACAACATTCATTCTATTGACGATAAAAACCACATCTTAAGACAAAATGAACCCATATGGAGTTTTAAACATTCTTCTTGTGAGTTCGAATCATTTATGATGAATACCACAAACATGATGGAATTATGTAGCTTTAAAGATTTAGGAGTCAATAATGGAATTTTGCTATCAGACTCACACCAGAAACGACTGTTATACTTAACAGAATCTACTCAAATAGAGTTGCAATGCCCAACAGGCCTCATTAGGGACTCTTTAGTTGGATTACATTACTTACCATTAAATTGTGACATCATGACTGATAGAGTAGAATGGCCTGCACGCTTGTCCCATGAGATTGACATTACAAAGTTAGTATCTAATACCACTAAGCCCAATCCGTTTGACATTACGAACTTACCTATATTTTCAGTAAATGATTCAACTCCCTTACATAAAACGATCAAGAAGCTGATAGATGAATTACCCTCAGACGAACCTTTCGTAATTCCATTTGATGAAATGGATCTCACATTAGAGGAGGTTCACACTTACTCAATCGTAACTCAAGGAAGTTTAATCATTTTAGTACTGATAAATTTAATTCTCATTATAATATTATATGTTTTGAAATTCAGAGATCACCGCAATAAACATTCAGATGATATTGAATCAGGGAATAACTTAAATCCAAGGGATTCTTTGACAATACCGTTAAGGAGTAGTTTTCGTAGAATCCAGAATAAACTGCAGAATCTAAAAAAAGATATTAACGAAAACTCCCATAGCAGATTTAGTTCCTCTCGATCATCGATAAATGATAGAATAAGACGGAAAGGAAGGAAAGTGAAAACGAAAGTAAAAAACTCTTCCATAAGAAGAATCAGGAAACGAAACCATTCCAATGATTCCAGATCCTCTAATAACTCGGATGATTCGGAAGCTTCGGTGAAATCGGTAGGAACTAATACTACCATGAAGATATATCCCTCACTGCCTTCAACGCTGCCCTCACCTCAGTTGCGTGATAAAATTAGAGAAATTCCCTTGAAAGCCTATAAATGAATAATATTGTAAGTTGATTCCCTGCTATCTAATGCCAATTGGCGATCATGTATGATTAATGTAAGGTTACTAACCCTAATTTCTAGTTTACATTTAAGGATGAAAATTCTATTTTATGTTGAATATATTGTTGATAATAAAACAATGGAAGTACGTTGAAGCAACAATTGTTGGTCTTACGCACCTTCGATCCGCGCTGGTCATTAGTATTTCCAATTGTCACCTAATCATATATAAGTAATTGATTCTGTATTATTATTATCTCCCAAATTCAACAACCACATGGGGGCTAACTACCGTTGGCATTGATGTTGGCATTGATGGCCGAGTGGCACCAACCTATGATGGCGAGATGGTCGGGTCCATGAACACTTACCTTCCAGCCATTGGACCCTTTGGCACCCAAGGTCACATGGGCTGCTGAGCAGTGCTTACAACACGACAGCCACCCAAGGTCGTGGCTACGCCCGGTGCAGCAGTTACGGGCCTACATACACCATGAAGGTTGCCACACAATCCTGTGAGCCGGTTCCTGATCCTGACACGATGGGACTTCACTCGCCACGAGATGACCGATGACAGCTGACACGTCAACCTCCCACATCAACCCATTTTCGAAATTTTTGTTCTATTTTTATTTTCTATTTTTATGCTTTTCATGTTTTCACTAACGTTACTTTGAAATAGATCGTAGTTTACTTTACTTGGCTTGATTAGGCTTAATTTAAACTTGCTTTTCGGTTGAAAATTACTTTGTAATTTTCTTTTTTAAGGGGGGGATAGTGTTAACGGTATATTGGTCTAGAAAAACGAAAAGTTTGATATTTCATTTATATTTTTACTTGGAAGAGTTACAGTAATTAAATTACACATATACTTAAATATTATTATTGTATTTCACGAATATACTGATTATACTGTATAGGTATTTTGTATCTGTAAAACGATTAACCATCTGTTGAAACCTTGACTAAATTAGATATCTGTTTTTGCCTTAAGCACACATGCATAGTTATTCTCTAATGGAACAACTCCTAAAGGAGCACAAAAACTAGCTAATATGTAGAAAGGATAAGAGAGACGATCGTAAACTGACTAAGTTTAATGTGTTTGTCGGACAGTTATGAGAAAGACGTGAGCCTTAACAAGAGCTCGAAATTAGTAAATACATTTTTTGTATTATTTGAGTTTAGTTAAAAAAAACCTCGACACAATTTCTCTTCCGATTTCCAAATTCCCCGCACCTAGATACTTGGTGAAAGTATCCTTATAAAAGGGGTATGTTCCCTTCATAGGGAGTTCAGTAAAGTTCCGCAAAGCTCGTTAATTAGTACGAGTCAATCGTCGTCTGTACGCTGTCACTCTGTGCAACTAAATTGTCAAACATTCTGTAACTCTAACATTTTCTTAGTGAATATAAGTGTTGTGTTGAATTGCGTTTCATTACTCCTTGCAATTAGTAACTATAGAGAATTATTCAAGCACAAAAAAGGAATTCCTAAAACTCAATAGTGAATAACACCTAAGAGGGTAGTCTAAATATATACCCTATTATTACTGGACAAAGAACAATAAGTAACAAATGTCAGTAATAGGTTTATCAATTGTTTTGATTTTTTTTAAATAAATGTATTTTACAGGTCACTAAATAAAACGTAGCAAAAATTGACTTCTCCTTTCCACTACGCGAAAGCATTTCGCGACACTGTTCAATGTTATACTAGTAGAGTGTAGGATAGTGTCTTTAATCAATATGGCTACGCAAATTTGAACTATATTTGTGTGAAGCATTTTGTCCTACTTCTATTCTGCTTGGATATCAAGACGAAAAAGGAATCACATTCCCAAAAGATATAGCACATAGCTTACATTGAAAATATAATTATCATATAAATACGAGGCAATTCACTCACGCTTCAAACGATCAGTGTGTGGATTTCAAAATGGAAATTGATATCATGACTGAGCTTGATTAATATTTCTACAATATATAGCGCATACCTTACATAAATAAATTTATTTTTATTGTTGTTACTATATTTAATTTGATTAAATTGTAGAATTTGTCCATATCATTAATATATAAACTGATTGTACTCTTTGTGCTCATTGTCTTTTCGTTACAAATTTTCGTCACTTATAACAAATATTTTATTTGCTCCTATTTAAATTCGAACCTATATTCAAAATTAAAATTAACTTAATTATAATCAGATTTGCGGAACAAGAGGCTAAATAAAATTTCTTTAATAGTTTTTTTTGTAATTAGATTTTTCTTAATCTCAAATAGAAGAAGCTTAGCAATGCACAAAGAAAATGTACATTAACAAAATTTAAATAATGAGATTCACTTACATTTTATTAAACCACTCGAAATGGAACAGTGGAATGAATATCACAAAAGCTTAGATAATATAAAGATGATAGTTTCCAAAGTATTGTTTCTGAAAATAAGCAGTACAATTTATTATTTTATTTATATTCAGTGGAATTTTCTCCAGTGGAATATTCCTTAGTGGAATTTTCTTCAGTGGAACCATTTACCCTTCCATATAAATCTGAAAGCCTATTGTCAGTTTTCAAAACTCAGAAATGGAGCATTCACTTTTTAGCGCTAATCTCCGCACAACTTTCTGCTGACTTCAACTCCGTAACTCCCTCCATCTCTCCCAAATGTTTCCGATAGAAAAGTGACTTCAAAATGCAAAAACACGCTGCAGGGATGCTGGCACATCGTAAACCATTCAAATAATATGCAGAGAAAAGCAGGCAAGTGAACTCCTTACTCTTTAAAACAGAAAATACAAAGGTTGGTGGATAATATTAGGTAAACTGACTCCAAGAAAAGGAAACATACTTCCTTACTGTTTAGGAGTATTTGCTGCAAAGAACTGAAGAGTGAAGTAATTTTGTTCGTTTGTGTTTCTGCGAAAAAGAAAAGCGTTAAATCGTCAATTCGTCTCCGGACAATTAGTCTCCTGGACAATTGGTCACAGGACAATTTATCGCCGATTGAAAATAAGAGATATAGTGTAATTTATTTATATAAACATAATGTTTCCCAACAATGAATGTAAGAGAGCCGGGATTATTCTCTCACGCTGTCTAATTGACAAAAACAAATAATTTATACAGAAGAAACATTAAGGCCCGATAAGCTAAATGCTTTTAGGGCAACCTATATAAAATTAAAATGTTACACATGATGGTCCTACCTATAAAGTTTGAAAGAATGAATTAACATACATAATTTTAAAAACAAAAGAAAAGTACTACTGGAGAGCAAGCAAATGGACTTTATAAGAACTTTTGAATTTACAGACACTAGAATTAGATTTCAAATTTTCACTAACATCATTCCACATGCTGCATCCTTTGTAATAAATACTATTTTAAGTTTTAGATCTACTGAAAAGAGGCAACGTTATATTTGAGGTGTTCCTAGTAGAATAAGAATGTGCATTTGAGTGAGTGGTAATATAGTTTAACAATTCAGGGAAATAGCCATCAATATTAATAGTTTTATAGAAGAATACACCAGTTTTAAGTTTATGTAAATTATCTAAGTTCAGAATTTTAAGTTGAGTGAACATACCAGCGGTGTGTTCACGATGAGGTGCTTTTTTTATTGCACTTATTGCTCTTTTTTGTAAAGTGTGAATACTATTTGTTAAGAAATTTGAAGTATTATACCAAAGCTCAATTGCATAGGAAATATTAGAATTATTGAAAGAGCTGTAAAACATTAGCAAAACATTCTCGGGAACAACATGATTAATTTTATTTAAAATGCCTATATATCTAGAAATTCTTATGGATAATCTACCAATGTGATTCGAAAAAGTTAAATTGTTATCAAGTGAAAGTCCAAGAAAATTAATTTCTCTTCCAAACTGTATTTCCACTCCGTCTATTACTATGGGACCGAGTTGATAAGAATTACGGTATGAGAAAAGTGTATATTTTGTTTTGTCAGGGTTAATCATTATTTTTTTTTTTTTTGCAGCCAGTTAGTAATCAAATTTAAATTTAAATTGATATCATTGTGAATTATATGCAAAGCAGATTTTGGAAACTTCAAAGAAATAGTAGAATCATCAGCAAATAAAGTGAATTTGAAAAAGTTTGTACAGTTTGGAAAATCATTAAAAAATATCAAAAACAGCAATCCACCTAGCACGCTCCCTTGGGGCACTCCACATGTAACTTCCAGATCATTAGACGATATATTATCTATAACAACTGACTGAGTACGATTTGACAGATAAGATCGGAGTCATTCCAGTGGAGTACCCCTAACACCATAGTGAGACAATTTAGACAATAGTATATCATGTGACACAGAGTAAAACGCTTTCTTTAAATCTAAAAATATAGAAAAATAGAGATCACTATCAACAATAGAAGGATTGTTAATACGCTGAACTTGTATCTTTACTTAATCTTTCAATTTCTATAATTTGATAATCATTTAATCAGACATAATCTTTTTAATCTTGTACACTGTTCATTAGAAGGAAATGCTATTTAAATTTATGGTCATGTTATTCTCGCTAGGAGCTCGAATATAATTATAAACGAATAGCTTTGATGTAAGTCGCTATATAACTTGTAACTTCAGAACATAACTTTATAACTTGTAACCCAGAGCTATAACTTGTAACTCAGTATATAACTTTATAATTTGTACTAAGTTATATAACTTCATGAACTTTGTAAATCAGTTATACAACTTAGAATATTGAGTTCTTTTTCTATAGATAGAATTGAAATTAATACTTGATTAATTTAAAAGGAATTAAGCAAGTATTTCAATTATTCTAATTGAAATACTTAATTAATAGTTAGGAACTTGTAACATTTCTGATCATGTATAGGTTAAACAGGACTCTGAAATAGTATGCTTAAATTTGGATGTTTATTAGCAAATCAGGTTTCACTAAAATGAACTATTAGTAAATCTGATCGATCTATATGTTAATCGTATAGAAAGCCATTACCACTAGCGTGTTAAATTTGAATAATGCATTGTGTGTTATTTCTAACTGCAGTGAGTAGAAAAACATCTTTGAAAAGTACTATCAGTACCTTAACAGAAGTTTATTCACTTACTGGAAGGTTGGACTCTCCAGTTCACCCTTTAAATACCATTGGCACCTAACTAAAGTGTTCATAGTTCGCGATGGTCTCTTGAAGACTGGTTGGTCGGACCAAGTCCGGTCGGACTTGTCCATCCATGGGTTTCGTGAGTTGCCAACTCAAACCCTTGTTTATTTAAACCCTTAAGTTTACTCAACCGCTAGTTTATTTAAAACTTGTGTTGTGTTATTTAAAGACTTGTGCGTAAGTCTTAGAACTCTGTACTATTCGAACTTTAATATAAGTACACCCATTTAAAACTTCCTTGTGTTTAATTTACTTCCTAAAAACTTTTACCGTTTAGTCATTTGTCAGTTTAATAGAATTCAATCAATTACCTCCAAGTCTCTTCAAGTTAAGATAATACAACAATTGTAACGAACCCGGAGACTTATTTTGCCCTATGGGATAAGTTTATTAACAAGCCTCATCTACTTAGAAAATAGGTGATAATTTACTATCAATCCCATAGGAAAAGGGCAATTTAATATTGGCATCTTCAAACGGTCTTGAGGAAAAGAGGGAGGAAAACCGATGTTTAAATCTATTAACGGTAAAGACGAACTGACTTAATATAAATGGTTTAAAGATTTTTAGAGAAGTAAAAGGAAAGTTGGAAAGACCGTGTCAGTGATAAAGAGGGTACAAAACCAGAACTATGAAACCCTAGTGTTATTCAGTGTTAATCACTAGGACAGCATTGAATGAAATGCGAGTGAACTAGCCAATCACACTCCTTCCGATAAAAGGACATTACGGGAGTAACTCTACAATGCCGATGGGAGAACACACTCTTCCAACACATATGGGAGAACACACAATTCCAACTCACATACGGAAGTCCTGCAGCACTTCATAAAAAAGGAAGGAAGAGAGGGAAGGAAAAGCAACAGGAAAGATTCACATGACATGTGAAAGGATACTTTTCAAGTTAACAGCAGTTAACTATAAAAACTGTTCTAGAATACCATTAATATTCTAAAGACCGGTGAGAAAATTCGAGCTGAGTATAAAACGAGCGGCGCGCATAAATAAACTCAATCATCCAAGCTGCAACACAAACTTCGAGCTGGGCACGGATACGCCAAATTAAGTGAAGGTGGCTAGGCACTAGCGTCAAAGTACTAACAGCGACAAAATACTGACAGCGACAAAAATACATCGCGACAGAAACTCACTTTTACCTGGCGGTAATCACCCAAGGGATTACGACGGAAAAGGCAGAAAAAACGAGGACTTTAACACTGACAGGAAAACAGCGAATCGCAGCAGATCCAAAGCTGAGAAGAGGACAAGGAACAGCGTACAGCTGTTGACCTGCAACAGGACAACGTGAGAATAGAAGAAATCGAATGACTCCAGAGAAATGGATCAGCAGATGACAAGAGGCAGCTCTACTATTCCCGTAAACAGAGAGGCAAAACAACGAGAGGCAAATTAGGTGATGCTATTTAACTATTTAACTTAAAGTTAATATTGTAATGAATTTTGTGTCTGGAATATAATAATGTCTACTTATATTTTTGTATTGTGAATTTTTATATTGTCTTTATTAATCTTTACTAATTATTAATCTTTACAGTGTATATTGAAAGGTTTGTTAGATAAGGTAGTATGTAATAAAGAATGGCTTCACCAAAATACGACACAAATAGATACAGCTTGCCGCGAATGTTCCTAGTAATATAAAGTGTAGTTATGACACTACATTCCTGGGGGAATGATAGATTTATATCATAGTCTCAAATAGTGGAGTAAAAAGTAGTGTCAAAGACCAGTAGCCTCAAATAGCGCAGTTAGTAAAAAGTAAGATGATATGACAATTTTAGTCAATGTGTATCATTTAAAGGTAATAAACTTTTAACAGATATAATTGAATCTGGGAATATATTAATTGCATAGAATATTTTAGATGTGTCGGGATAGTGAAAACTATTTACATTTTGATAGGCTAATAAT
>CANNZV010004191.1:23-45675 GCA_947561585.1 Caprella mutica
GAGTTCATAAACAATAAATGTTTCTTGCTTCAGTTTCGATGCCCGGAGGACAGACATTGAAGGCGGTACTCACTGGTCAGACAACAGACTGCTGAACCAGAGGGCCTACTTCCAGTTCCTTCCTTCTACGCCTTGGTACAATAGTGTACCAAAGGTATTCAGCTCAGCTAACGGCCAGAACCAAGGTACAGTATATTAAATCTAAAGTAGGTAAGTTCCGAATTTTCCGTCGATTTCACATTTTCGGTCATATGAGAAAAAATGATATAATAATTATTCTGCGATTTTTACTATATAATTATTTTCTTATGTGACCGAAGATGTGAAACCGACCGATAATTCGGAGCTTAACTAATACCTTTTATTTTGTGAAGACGAGAGCTTCTAAAGGTATAAACATTCATTTTACGCTTCATCTTTTTATTGTAACACAGTAGGGTAAGTTCCGAGTTATCGAACAATACCACAGGCTGTTTCGAATATATGTAACCGTCCAATAACTCAGAACTTACCCTAGTCTTGTTCGTATAAATTTTATAACAAGTTCATTATTTTGTTCCATTTAATTAAAATTTATTCGATATTTTCTATATTTCTTTCTTTTTATAAAATATTTCAATTATATAGAAACAAGTTCGGGATCATGATTATTAAATACTTTAAGCTTTTTTAGAGAATCCCATTATTGTGAAATCTAATTATAGTAGAACTCCTCTATAGTGAACTCCTCTATAGTGAATGTAGAGTCCAGAGTAAGAGAACTACTCCGAATAGTGAACAAATTTTCTTTAGTCTCCCATGAATGACCATCAGTTTTAGAAAACGAATGGTTATTGATGGCAGACTAAAGGAAATATGTTCACTATACGAGGTAGTTCTCTTACTCAGGACTCTACATTCACTATAAATGACTCCACTATAGAGGAGTGCTACTGTATTACCTTATTATTTGCTATCGATACCTATTTATAGTTCATTCACGTGTTTAATACTAAGACAAAGTATTTGCTAAAATGCTCTCTAGATTCTGATAACAGACATCATTGAATAGATATCATGAGATGTCCCACGCATCCCTAGCGGCAGTTAGATGAAACATGTTCATGTTTACCTCTTTAAATAGACCAGCATACTAGTCTATGATGTGTTGATATATTCCAGTTGGTGTCTATTTGATGAGAGTACTTCGATACTTTCTATAGGATCATTAAAGAAAGAATTAATCATTATTAGATTTAAATTATCATGTTTTTATTTTTCAAAGCGATTGATCATCTTTTAATTGTCAGATACCTGTATTTTAATATAAAAGTCTGTTAGAAGCGAGTTATTCGATTAAAATTAAAAAAAATTGTTTAGGGTATTTAAAGTACTTCAAATTACCAATTATTTTTAAGACAACATTGGCCTAATATTGGGACAATGTTGCCAGAAAAACATTCATATCTGAGAAAATATTTCACATTATTCATTAAATTTGATTTTGGTCAAAAAGGAAAAACTCTAAAAAACCACAATATTATTCAAAACTATAAATAATAAATGTACTTTTCATTACAGATTCGTCAACCAGAGAATCGAATCCGTTTTCGTCTCCCCTGACTATGAAAACATCTCGTTCGTCTTACGTGGATTCACCGGAGGAGAAAAAATCCATGGGGGCCCAGTTGGAGCTGTACCCAGTGGAGGACAGGGACCAGGCAACCTACAGGTGCAGAGTTGACTTCTTACTCTCACCCACCAAGAACACCATCATCAACTTCACTGTCATTGGTAAGTACCAGTTGAAACCCATCACCATCATAAACTTCACAGTCATTTGCTATTTTATATTTATGAGATATAAGTACAGTAAAACTCCTCTATAGTGAATGTAGAGTTCTGAGTAAGAAATTAACCCGTATAGTGAACAAATTTTCTTCAGTCTGCCTTTGATACCATCAGTTTTGGAAAAATAATTGCCATTTTATGGTAGACTTATGACAATTTCTTCACTATATGGGATAATTCTCTTACTCGGGACTCTATAATATTCACTTTAGATGAATCCACTGTACAGTTCTACTGTAATAAGTTCGTACCAATTTCTATAAACGACAGAAAAACAGTCAAATGTCGAAAAGGGTAAATATTGATCTTATTTTAATGAAAATTATCGTATCTTCAGATATCATCGTATGTTTTTTATAAGCAATGTCCAACGATAAACGATATATTTTACTAATTTAAGATAAATTGTGAATCATTTATTATCGTAGAAAGATGATAATTTGACCATAAATTATTTAATTTTGAGGCATTTAAACACATTTAAATTCTTCAACAGCCTATTTTTTACGATACAATTAATCATCTCCAGTGTCATATTAAAGTCTTGGCATAGTAAGGAGAGAAAATGTGTTTGTTTGTGTAATTAACAGATGTTCCTCACTGATCAGCCAATGTGTTTTGAATTTAAAATCCTGTAAACAAGCTACGGAAACAAGATGCGTAATGTCGAACAGAAATGGAAACCTGGGAGCTAGGCCTGCCTGTGCTTTCTGATACACATCACCCACTATTTTCTAGGCCTATCTATACTAATAATTTCCGTCGTGTGTTCATTTATTAATTTGGTGTCCGCTTTTACTCGGCGGGTATAAAACATGATATTAAATTGATTTTATTCAATTTTTGTATTTATTTTATTTATGAAAAATAAATTTTAATTGAGTTCACTGAAATAACCAAATAACGTAATACTTTTCTTTTGAAGACCCGTCATTTTTAACGAGCATGTACGCTAGTAAATCATTATTGAATATTTATTTTGGATAATATTATATGGAGATATGAGCGTACTAAATAATGTAAAGATGTTCGATACTAAAATGATCACAGTATTCGGTCATGTCCAGCAAAGGCATCACCTGCTCAATGTTGACATGTTATTCACTTTATCAGTCATTTAATTAATTGGCTAGCAAATCGAACTCACAGATTTCCTACTGCGTTTGCAGAATCTAAGGTGAATTGACTATGAAACCATTACCGTACACACTTACGCAAGTGATCACTGATAAGAATTTGTAATGTAACTACTGTATAACTTTTATGACTACTACTGTATTTTCCCGTTAAAAGTAACGGAAATTAAATTGTATGTTTTCATGTTAAAAATGATAAATTAAATAGTATAGATTGAAATTATTGAACTGTCTGGTATTTCGTAACTTACCCTATTTATTTTGCATAATGAATAAATTATTGTTTCCTCTAATTTCTTGAGTAGTCTGTATTTGAGATATAGTTTGTCATACATATATAAATTTTATATAATTTCGAGGAAGTGGACACTAAATAAATAAGTACATAAATAAACACACGATGGAAGTTATTAGAATAGATCATCAACTTATACCAGGGCTTGAAATCTAACATATTAAAATTTTGGCTAGGCAAGATAAATAGATATTTAATTTTCATTAAATATTCAAATTAATGAAGTATCATACATAGTTTGTGATTCTTACAACAAATCAGTTCAATAAAATAAATATGTTACACGTTCATAAATTCATCTCAGATCGATTCTAATTTTCCGCATCTGGTCCCCAATTCTGTAACTTTCCATACACGATCTTAGAAATTGAAACTTCCTGTCGGTGATTTCTTCAAAGATCCATTCTTAACTCTTACATTTGTGGAATCTAAGCGCCTTAATCCGGAAAACTCCACGGAAATTTTAATGAAATAATACAAAAGAGATTCTGTTACGTAATTCAAGTAGACTTGAATAGGTTTCTTAGCTTTAGTTTCTTTTTCTTGCTCTATGGTTCTCTCCAATTTATAGTGAATGAATAAATAGATTATTCTATAGGTTCTAATATAGAAATAGTATTTTATTAGATATTTCTTATTAAATTTGAATAGTTCTTTATAATTTATGAATTTAAATAACAGTTTTCCTAATGAATGAAAAATACCAAGCTTGAAAATTGGGGAAAAAAAATGAAGAATATAAAATTATGTATCATTTAGATTAAATTTTTCCTGTCTAGACGAAATTTTTAATTTATTCTACATAAGTGATCATTATCTAAATTTCTATTTATTTAATTACTTTCTTCTTATACCATATTAAATCGTTTAGATTATCTAATGAATTTCCTAATTTCCTAAACATTTAATTCAATACAGGAATCAAAATTTCCAGATTAATATTTGATCATTATAATAATTTAGAACTAAATCTACTTGACTCTCTCAATGAAAAAGATTTTGAGAAGTGAAAAGAAGGCTAGAAAGAAGCAGCCCCTTACTCACCTTCTTTACTCACGTTGAAAACCAATTACCCGGTCATAAAAAGGTGAAGCTAATATTTGCTAGCCGTTCTTTGTACTTCTGAATGGTGTGTATTTTTGCAGCTGCAGATCTGAGGATATGTTCATTGGAGGCTCATTTTATTATTTAAATACACTAAATAGGTTGTATGCGTTATGGGATATCTAAAATGATATTATTTTATACATTAATTTAATTATTGGAGGCTCATTTTATCATTTAAATACACTAAATAGGTTATATGTGTTATGGGATATCTTAGATGATATTATTTGTACATTAATTTAATTATTGGAGGCTCATTTTATCATTTAAATACATTAAATAGGTTATATGGGTTTTGTGATATCTCAGATATTTTTACATTTTTGAATGATTAAATCAAGTGTAGTAATTTGACACTTGAAAACACCGATATAATTGATTACTAAAAAGATTTAAATACACATAGAAGAAAAGAAATTGTGACTGAAATGGAAAATAATTCATCTGACTATCTCACTTTATTTATTTTGTTCTATTCTTTTATCTGACTACATAGTTTAGCGAGAGTTCATTCAAACAAGAGACAGAAAAATGCAAACTCTGCAGTAGTACGTATATGGGGTGATGTTCAATTGTTTCATTTTAAATGAAAGATTAACAAGTTCAAAAGGTAATGTACAGTGAAGGGTTAAAACAACCACCAATAGTTGTAAATGAAGTGCACAGTGAAGAGTTAAAACAACCACCAATAGTTGTAAATAAAGTGCACAGTGAAGAGTTAAAACAACCACCAATAGTTGTAAATAAAGTGCACAGTGAAGAGTTAAAACAACCACCAATAGTTGTAAATAAAGTGCACAGTGAAGAGTTAAAACAACCACCAATAGTTGTAAATGAAGTGCACAGTGAAGAGTTAAAACAACCACCAATAGTTGTAAATAACGATCATAGTGAAGAGTTAAAACAACCACCAATAGTTGTAAATAAAGTGCACAGTGAAGAGTTAAAACAACCACCAATAGTTGTAAATAAAGTGCACAGTTAAGAGTTAAAACAACCACCAATAGTTGTAAAAAAAGTACACAGTGAAGGGTTGAAACAACCACCAATAGTTGTAAATAAAGTACACAGTGAAGGGTTAAAACAACCACCAATAGTTGTAAATAAAGTGCACAGTGAAGAGTTAAAACAACCACCAATAGTTGTAAATAAAGTACACAGTGAAGTGTTAAAACAACCACCAATAGTTGTAAATAAAGTGCACAGTGAAGAGTTAAAACAACCACCAATAGTTGTAAATAAAGTGCACAGTGAAGAGTTAAAACAACCACCAATAGTTGTAAATTAAGTGCACAGTGAAGAGTTAAAACAACCACCAATAGTTGTAAATAAAGTGCACAGTAAAGAGTTAAAACAACCACCAATAGTTGTAAAAAAAGTACACAGTGAAGGGTTAAAACAACCACCAATAGTTGTAAATAAAGTACACAGTGAAGGGTTAAAACAACCACCAATAGTTGTAAATAAAGTACACAGTGAAGGGTTAAAACAACCACCAATAGTTGTAAATAAAGTACACAGTGAAGGGTTAAAACAACCACCAATAGTTGTAAATAAAGTGCACAGTGAAGAGTTAAAACAACCACCAATAGTTGTAAATAAAGTGCACAATGAAGAGTTAAAACAACCACCAATAGTTGTAAATAAAGTACACAGTGAAGGGTTAAAACAACCACCAATAGTAGTTTATAAAATGCACAGTGAAGAGTTAAAACAACCACCAATAGTTGTAAATAAAGTGCACAGTGAAGGGTTAAAACAACCACCAATAGTTGTAAATAAAGTGCACAGTGAAGGGTTAAAACAACCACCAATAGTTGTAAATAAAGTGCACAGTGAAGAGTTAAAACAACCACCAATAGTTGTAAATAAAGTGCACAGTGAAGGACTAAAACAACCACCAATAGTTGTAAATAAAGTGCACAGTGAAGGGTTAAAACAACCACCAATAGTTGTAAATAAAGTGCACAGTGAAGGGTTAAAACAACCACCGATAGTTGTAAATAAAGTACACAGTGAAGGGTTAAAACAACCACCAATAGTTTTAAAAAAAGTACACAGTGAAGGGTTAAAACAACCACCAATAGTAGTTTATAAAATGCACAGTGAAGAGTTAAAACAACCACCAATAGTTGTAAATAAAGTACACAGAGAAGGGTTAAAACAACCACCAATAGTTGTAAATAAAGTACACAGTGAAGGGTTAAAAGAGCTTTTTTTAATTGAAACACATTGAAGGGATTAAAAAATCATTCAAATTTCTAAACAAAGTTCATCTGGGTTAATATTTCCAGCAAGTGATGAAGCTTGGTTTTATGTTAGTTTTATGTTGGTTTTCTCCTAAGGACAGAAGCAATTAAGTCCTTCCTTTCATGACTTCAAGCAAAGGCTCTGACCGCAGAGACGCCCTCAAAGTTACCTTTTGAAGTGGCAAGAGATGCTGGTTGATTCGCTTCGTTAACGCTCTGTGTTTGAGGCTACTGCTGTCCGAAAGCCAAACACACACTCTCTGACATTTAGCGCTTTGGAACTATATGTACCTACTCGTGGAATAAGGAAATAGAGTTTTGATTAATTCATATTATTGAAGGATTGGATAAATAAAGTTTACGAAGTATTTTTTTCGAATGCTACAAATTTCAAAATATTAACAGTCGATTTATTCGAGGTTTGGAACTATATATGTACTCATCGAATGAGCCGAATTGAGGGAAATAGAAGAATGATTATTTCATATTATTGAAGGTTTGGATGATTACAAAGTTTTGGAAAGAATATTATTGAATTCTTATGATATTTCAAAAATATTAACTGTTGATTTATTCAAACAAATTATGGACAAATTTATTTGGTTCAATTAGTGATTATTGACTTGAAATGTCAGTGCAATAATATTTAGTAGATAATGGTACATTAACAAATTATCTTATTTAACATACTGAAACCTACTGAAAAGGTATTTACTAATTTGAAAGTGAAAATCATATGGTGGGGTCATAGAAGATTGGATTAATCTTCTACGGCCCCATCTTAATTTTTTTTCATAAAAATTAGTAAATATTTTCCTATCTTATTATTATCTTATCTTATATTATCTTATTATTATTCAATACTATCTTATTATTATTCAATACTATCTTATTATTATTCAATACTATCTTATTATTATTCAATACTATCTTATCATTATTCAATACTATCTTATTATTATTCAATACTATCTTATCAATATTCAATACTATTTTATTATTATTCAATACTATCTTATCATTATTCAATACTATCTTATTATTATTCAATACTATCTTATTATTATTCAATACTATTTTATTATTATTCAATACTATCTTATCATTATTCAATACTATCTTTTTATTATTCAATACTATCTTATCATTATTCAATATTATCTTATTATTATTCAATACTATCTTATTATTATTCAATACTATCTTATTATTATTTGTTACTATCTTATTATTATTCAATACTATCTTGTTATTATTTAATACTATCTTATTATCATTCAATACTATCTAGTTATTATTTAATACTATCTTATTATTATTCAATACTATCTTATTATTATTTGTTACTATCTTATTATTATTCAATACTATCTTGTTATTATTTAATACTATCTTATTATCATTCAATACTATCTTGTTATTATTTAATACTATCTTATTATTATTCAATACTATCTTATTATTATTTGTTACTATCTTATTATTATTCAATACTAACTTATTATTATTTAATACTATCTTATTATTATTTGTTACTATCTTATTATTATTCAATACTAACTTATTATTATTTAATACTATCTTATTATTATTCAATACTAACTTATTTTTATTTAATACTATCTTATTATTATTTAATACTTATTATTCAATACAATCGAGTTATTATTTAATACTATCTAATTATTATTTAATACAATCTTATTGTTATTCAGATATTGATATTAAGGTATGACTCGCTAATTCTGATCGTATTCTTTGTCAGTGCGATTGATTGTCTGAGGACATCAAATTGGTAATTGCATCAATGGAACAAAAGGAAATGTGTGCCAAGATTCAATGGATGACCTGGAGTTAATTAATTGAAAGCGAATTTGTAAACAGAAACTCTAAATGTCTAGAGTGAATGTACTATAAAGAGTCACTGTGATGATGTACTATCAGAGAAAAGAGTCACTGTGATGATGTACTATCAGAGAAAAGAGTCACTGTGATGATGTACTATCAGAGAAAAGAGTCACTGTGATGATGTACTATCAGAGAAAAGAGTCACTGTGATGATGTACTATCAGAGAAAAGAGTCACTGTGATGATGTACTATCAGAGAAAAGAGTCACTGTGATGATGTACTATCAGAGAAAAGAGTCACTGAGATGATGTACTATCAGAGAAAAGAGTCACTGTGATGATGTACTATCAGAGAAAAGAGTCACTGAGATGATGTACTATCAGAGAAAAGAGTCACTGTGATGATGTACTATCAGAGAAAAGAGTCACTGTGATGATGTACTATCAGTGAAAAGAGTCACTGTGATGATGTACTATCAGAGAAAAGAGTCACTGTGATGATGTACTATCAGAGAAAAGAGTCACTGAGATGATGTACTATCAGAGAAAAGAGTCACTGTGATGATGTACTATCAGAGAAAAGAGTCACTGTGATGATGTACTATCAGTGAAAAGAGTCACTGTGATGATGTACTATCAGAGAAAAGAGTCACTGTGATGATGTACTATCAGAGAAAAGAGTCACTGTGATGATGTACTATCAGAGAAAAGAGTCACTGTGATGATGTACTATCAGAGAAAAGAGTCACGGTAATGATGTACTATCAGAGAAAAGAGTCACTGTGATGATGTACTATCAGAGAAAAGAGTCACGTTAATGATGTACTATCAGAGAAAAGAGTCACTGTGATGATGCACTATCGTAGAAAATATTTCTTGTTTCATTCATTAGTTTTCATCTTTTTGTACCCACAGTTACTGGTAAAAAACACCAAAATATTTTAAGAATTTATTTCGAATTGAAATTTTGCATATATTCAGCTCAGAAATAACCAAATTTAGCATGAAAATTTGATTTCCATTTCAGGGTTCATACATATATGTGTGTGATGCTAATTCAACTATTGTATATATAAATTTTCTGAGTGGATATCGCTATCCAAGATGAAATTACAGCGATGTAAATATTTATTCTTATTTTTAAATTTTAGAAAATATTTCAGTTTTCCATCCATCCAGACTTCCAGAAATTAAATATTATTCTTAAGCTCAGATAATCCCACTATTTATAGAACTAACGAATTATTTCACTGATGAATTTATCCAGTTTACGTATATATAAACTCATTCTTATATTTCCATCATCCATTAAAGAATTATCAGAGTTTTTTCTGAATTTTATTAAAGTTTTATTCCATTATAGATAAAAATGTAAAACGATAATAGTTGCAGATGGCGGTTAATGAATATAAAAGAATTAAATTGTTCATATACGAATAGCGTACAGGGTGACACGTAAAAAATAAGATAAAAAATAGACGATTATAACGTATATTATAGAATTAATTCTTTAAAGCCTCAGATATGTAGGCTAAAACAATTTTTTTGTTAGAACAATGCTAAATAGATAAAATAATAAAGAATATATATTAAAAAAACATTTTTTTTTAAATTTTCATAAAGTTTATTATCATTTGGAAATAACTTTGGGTGGTTAAAAATCTAAAAGTCAAATATGGCATAGCCTACATTTATTTTCACGTTTCTTATGGTCAGAAGATGATTATACGGAACAAATTTAGACATTATTTGATGTTTTTCTAATGTCCTCCAAAGAGGACGATGGATGTTAAATTGCTAAATTGATATCTTAAATACTGAAATTGAATTAGAAATAAATACTTTTCCTTTAATGGATCTAAAATACCAAAGAAATGAAGAAAAAGTTTTGCCGATAATGATACCAATCCAATATTATTGGTAGGTTTCTTTTTCAAATAATGTTTATAGTTATTCATTTTTTGTAATCATTTATTGCAGAAATGAGATAATTGACAACTTAATTATGTGACAAACCTACTTCATTGTTATATTTGAATCTGTAAACAGGATACAAAAATACCTCCATTAATTATTATTCCTTCTGATATTAAATATCAATCTGAATTTACATCTCTGACGTATTAGTGACGTCATAGCTATGAAATTAGAGTAGAATTCCTTTAGAATTCACCTCTAGAGAGAATGTAGAGTCCTAAGTAAAAGAACAACCCCGTATAGTGAGCAAATTTTCTTAAGTCTGCCTTGGATAGCTTCAATATCAGAAAACTAATTGCCATTTTATGGTAGACTAAATAAAATTTGTTCACTATACATTCACTATAGAGGACTCCACTATAGAAGAGTTCTACTGAACATGCAATGTAGTAACTGTAAATAGTCATTAAACTGTGATAATCATCTATCTATAGAAAGTGATCTAAAAAGTGAATAGATAATTAAGAAAAAGGAAATAACTTTTAAATAATAAGCTGTTAACCCAAAAATTTTGGGTTAATATTTGAATTATTTACTTATTATTAATATCTTATTTTGGTTTAATAACTTATCATTATTCTATCATTTCCTTTTACTTTACTTAATTATTTATCTTTATTATGCTTATTCTCCTAACCGTTTAATTATTGCCTTCCAGTTCCGCCCAGTAGGCCTGAAATCTTCAACGAGACGGATGATCACGTGGGTGGAGGGCCTCTGGGAGGCGCCACCATCATCGGACCTTACAACGAAGGACAGGCGCTGCTACTACATTGCATTGTTCAAGGAGGTAAAAAAAATTCTCCTATTCACTGGGAAAAAATTGTGAGTCAACCTGACTCATCGCTTGAGTCAAGGCTGCAAAACTCCAATATTGGAGTAAAATGTTAGAATGAGTCAAATTGACTCGACTTTTTGAGCCGCTTTTGGGACAAACTGAAAACTTGAGTTTTTGAGTCAATTTGACTCGTATTTTTTCTTAGTGTTGTAAATTGATTTTTCTTTATTCTTCCATTAAAAACAAGAATGATATCAATAAAATCCATAATATATCAATAAGATTTAAAAGGACTATTATATCAATTAATCTTAATTGGCAATCAAATTAATTTAATTAATAAATGTAATTGATATTGGAATTATTTATTAAATACTTTTGTATTTCTAGTATAATAGCATGTAAGTAAATAAAAAACGCGTTAATTTTTTTCATGGCACTCTAATTTTCTCATTACTGCCCTATTTGCAGTTTTTATAACATAAAAAAGACCATTGGTAGGTTATCTCCATTTCTATTAATACAGTATAACTTCTGTGTCCTTTGTTGTGTATTTATTTATCACTGGGTTAGGATAGAGAAACACTGTGGAAGATATCATATAGAGGTAAGTTCCTAGTTCACGTCCCTATTTCATTTAGGGACGTGAACTAGGAACCGATCCAAATATCCCTTTCCTAGTTCACGTCCCTAGTTGATTTAGGGACGCGAACTAAGAAATTAATAATTTCCTTATCATGAAACCATTTAAAAACAAAAACAAGAGTATAGATTTGTTTTCAAAATCGATATTCTTTTTCTTTTGCTGAATTTCAATTTCAAATATTCCTATTTGGTATTATTTGAATTTGTTGTTAGGAAACCTAAATTTCTTTCAATTGATATCATTTAGTGCAAGATATTTTAATCAGATCAAAGGTAATTAAATTTAAGAAAAAAATAATTTTAGAATACCCTCTTCCTAGTCCGCGTCCCTAAATCATTTAGGGACGCGGACTAGGAAGGGAGTATTTGAATCGGTTCCTAGTTCACGTCCCTAAATGAAATAGGGACGTGAACTAAGAATTTACTAATATATATTTTGGCTTTTGGAAGATAAAATATTAATTTATGTTAAATCAGTATATATGTAACCATAGTTTTTGCATTTGAATATAATATAGATTCAATAACAGGTACTGCAATGGTGAATATATTTCTAGAATGAAATAAACTTTATGAGTATTCATGTTCTTTATATTAAATAGGATTAGCAAGTTGAGAAATTAATGAGTGATTTTATAATTATGTTTAGGGTAAATTACGAATTATCGGTCAGTTTCACATCTCGGTCATATAAGATAAAACGATACTATAATTATTATTTTATTATTAATTTAGTTGGTATCCATGATACCTACAGGTATCATGGATACCAACTAAAATAATGATAAAATAACAATTATAATATAGTTTTCTCTTATATGAACGAAGATGTGAAACTGACCAATAATTCATAATTCACCCTACGACTATATAAGATCTTCACTACTCACAGACTTTTTTATGTTCTGTTCACTAGTGCCAGTTTCAGACTGCATAATATTTTGATGCATAAACTCTACGAACATTAGTGTACATCCATCAGGTCTTGAGATAACAGAGCTCAGGTGCTCCAAATCTCACCCATCAGAATCTCATCGAAACTTAAAAGACTCTAATAACTCACGAAGAGAAAGTCAGAAAATTTGTAACTGTCACTCGCGCGCCTGAGGAGTAATTTGGAATTATCGCAAAGGAGTTATTTGAGCAAAGGTCTGACTCAGTACTATCTATAGTCAATGTTTGTTTGTATTTATTGACATTTTAATGCCATTACGGAATAAAATATTTGACATAACTGCGTTTATCAAACTAAATTAAAAGTATACCTAACGTAATCATTGGTCTATGTTAGGCTTACCAAAACTTTTAAAGTCTACGCCTATTTTATACTGAGTCATATCCGTATTCCACTACATCAAAAACAACATTTTCTTTCCAAATTTAAATATTCACCTTAATTGTATAAAAAGTCTAATGAATTTTGTGTGAAATCCACCGATATCTGCAATGAAAATAATAAATTCTTCCTATGGTTTCAGGTCGCCCCAAACCCACCATCCGATGGCTGATCAATGACATGGTAGTAGAGTCCAAATCCACTCGACTGAAGGACAATACAGTTGAGAAATCTTTGATGCTTCCAAATCTCACCAGAGAAAACCTCCATTCGATCTTAGAGTGCCAGGCAACAAACTCAAACGACACATCGTCTCTTTCGACAACAGTGTCCCTCGATATGAATTGTAAGTCTGAGGTATACAAGTAGATATTTGATCTACGGTTCTTTCTATAGGAATATTTATCGCCCCCCCCCCCCTGTTCAGATCATTTCTCTTATCGGTAGACAAAAATCTTGAGCTAAAAATTCTCTCTCCAATTCTGTAAATCATTCTCTTATAACAATCACTCTCACTGTTCTTGAGTTCATTCTCTTGTATCTATCCATTCTTTCATCTCATTCTCCTATATCCTTCTCCCTTCTCTTCAGATTATTCTCCTCTATCACTCTCCGTGTTATCCAGATAATTCTCTTATATCCCTATTCTTGAGATAATTCTTTTTTACCACTCTCCCTATTCTTCAGATCATTCTCTTATACCACTCTTCCTGTTCAGTGGATCATTCGCTGACCGTATGCTCCCCATATCATTCTACTGCATCACTCTCCTTGTTCTCTAGATCATTCACCTATATCACTCACAGTTCTTGAGATAATTTTCTTATATCACACTCCCTATTCTTCAGATCATTCTCCTATATCACTCTCCCTGCTCTTGAGATCACTTTCTTGTATCCGTTCCTGTTCTTCACCTCACTGTGTGAGATTATTTACCTTCGCCTTGAAGTTCACGTCCTTTGGTACTCGTCATTCCATTAGGAGAGGCACTGGGCCATCTTTCGGGCCGATATGTTCCTCAATGTGTCCGTGTTTTAGTCTGTCAGCGCTGCATACATTTGAATAATTTATGCCTGACACTGTGAAAGCTTTTGGAGAGCTATTCTCCGGCCATTTACCCGTAGTCCATTAAAATGTTCCATATTTGTTGTGTCACCGTACAAGGTGCATGTTGGCATAAATTTGCATCATGAAGTAAGCTTTGTGGAGTGAATTGTGAAAATATCAGCAGCTAATATCTATTTAAGTGATGTCTGGAATCTTGTCCACACTATTTCTTTCGATGTTCGTAAAGGGAATGGTTTACATTAGAGTCCACGTTGTATAAATATAATGTTTGATAGTTAAATGATAATGATATCGTATACAATACAACTCATATTAATTCTTTTATCTAATTCATAGAGTAGATAATATATTTGGAGAAGCTATACCAAAGATAATTTCCATTTCTCTGAGTGAAAAGTTGAATGGCGTGTATTGGTAGGTTATAGAGTTGCTTTGCAGCGTTCACCTGCTCTATCTTCTTTAAATACTCCTCTATTTGCAATGTTCCATCAAAATGTATTATGCGCGTATGTAGAGAGCTAGGAATAGGGCGATTCAATTACCTTCAAAGAGGATATCTCGCCACAGGCAAAGAAAACTCCTTCCGTTCATATTCATTGCATGAGCAACACTCATTATTCTGGCAAGGATGTGGCCACTACATTTCCTTCGCTGAAAGTTCCCAGAGTTTGTGTCTTCTATTCGTCATTCTAGCAGCGTTTGAAATTTCTTACCAGCTCTCTGTGTTTGCTCTCGGCTTACTTTTCATCCTGTAAGATAATATAATAGATATCGTAAATAAAATAGTAGATAGATTACTATATCAGTTCATATACCAATACCATATATCTTGTAAAATTTCGAAGTGAGATAATCATTATCAAAACACCAGAAGAATTAGTTCTTATACTATTAAAATATATCTTATACAAATTCCTAGTGAGATAATCATTTTCAAAAGACTACGAAAATCAGGTCTATACTATGTTGGAAATCGCTTAAAGAGATTAATTTATTTTCCCTCTCTCAAATGAAGTGAAAGTTTTGAAGCGGTTTGAAAGCAAGGTAGCAGAGACTCATTTGAAAGTTCACTGAAAGAACTGCCAAAGAACAAATATTTACCAGCCACATTGGGGTGAAGTGACATCATTTCACTCGTTGCCAATCGTCAGTCGCAGCGAAAATAAAATTGCAAGGGATTATATGTGTTCTACTGGCAAATTTTATTGATGAAATTAATAGAGCCAATAGAATAATATATGTATTTTTTTATATATCGCTCTTTAATTTGAATAAGGGCATATCATAAAATTCTTTATTTTATGTGTGTTCTGCTAGCAATTATTCATTGATGAAATTATAAGCGCGAATAGAATAATATATATATTTTTTAAATTATGCTCTTTAATTCGAATAATGACATATCTCAAAATTGTTCATTTTTTCCTGGACGGATTTCTATTTCTCTCATCCGTTAAATTAATCATAAGATCATGCAATGAGTTTGATTGAATTTTTCCTAGATATAAAGATATTAGCTAGATATAAAGATATTAGCTAGATATAAAGATATTAGCTAGATATAAAGATATTAGCTAGATATAAAGATATTAGCTAGATATAAAGATATTAGCTAGATATGAAGATATTAGCTAGATATAAAGATATTAGCTAGATATAAAGATATTAGCTAGATATAAAGATATTAGCTAGATATAAAGATATTAGCAAAAATATATAATTGGATTAATAGAAAATTGTGAACTAGATGGTATTAAAAAGTTAAAGAAGTTACAAGTTCGTTACATAGAAAAATATGAATACATTTTCGAAATTCAAACTAACTTATACAAATAATTAAAAGCTTATAGCAGCTAGAAGCTATTCGAGCAAACGATTTGTTTAAGTATACGTAAACAAAAATTTGTTAATATTAATCATTGCAGATATATTAAAGGACAATGTTATTTAAATAATAATTATCATAATAATAAACTAAATCGAACTAAAAATAATTAATATTAGCAAGTAACGAAATTAATGAGTGAATTTATAAATATATTCATATATGAGTACATTTTTTCACGTTCCATTCACTAGTGTCAGTTTTAGACTGAATGATATATATTTAAATGCATAAAGTCTACACGCAACTATTTCAACCAAACATCAGTATTTAGTAAAATAATATTAATATTTTATCATCCTTTTCTATTCTATTTTTCAATCCTATCAGTTGAGCCACAGAACGTGTCAATCCTCAATGCCAACCAGTCACTCAGTTCTGGTTCAAGCTACGAGTTGGTCTGTCAAGCTTGGGGTTCGAGACCTGCAGCTACCATTACGTGGTGGAAAGGAAGTACCAACCAGATAAAAGACGCTAAAATATCGGTAAGTTTTTTCGGTTTTGCCTGAAAAGTTTTTACACTTCATATGGGCTTCATAATGAATCTTATATGTATGTTTATTTTTTTTTTATGTACCTAAGATTTTTTCTCGATTAATATTATTATAATTAATTACTGTGGGAATCGACCATAAGTTAAAACCATGACTAAGTGTATAAATTGATATAGAAGATATAGAAAAAAATTAATATGGAAAATATAGAAGATTAATTTATATGAAGATATAGAAGATTAATTTATATGAAGATATAGAAGATTAATTTATATGAAGATATAGGATATTGATGGATATAAAATATAGATATGATATAGAATTAATATTTCTAAGATTAATATAGAAGATGAATTGAACTGAAAGAAAGGGTGATGATAAAATGGACATTATCAAAACTGACATACTTTAGAATACAGTCTACGGTGAAGATTGCTAGTGTTTCATTTATCTTTAAACATTAAAATGAAGTCAACGATAACGACAGCTGATATTTTAATTACTTTTTAAGTATTTGAATTAAATCTACGGTAAAGACATCATATATCTTAATTACGGTCGAATCATTAGAATTAATTCTACGGTAAAGGAAGCTAATATTTTAATTACATTTAAAAAAAGTCTACGGTAAAAACAACATACATTTTATTTAATTTTGAACAATAATATGAAGTGAACCATAAAACAACTAATATCTTAATCACTTTTTACGTCAAAGGAAAAGATAATCAGTGTTTCATTTACTTGATTAATTTTATCCATTATCAAACCATCATTATTTTCAATAATCCATTCATTTTCTTAGTAAGACTGCAAATTAGTTACGTTTGTTCCATTCATACATAATAACACTTCATATTGTGTGCTATTACATGAAACATATATCATATAATTCTTATTACTTAGACATGTATATTATATGAGAGATATTACTATTGAATATATCCATTAGGTATTACTATTACAAATTATCACTCTTATATATTAATCTTATGTATTACTAATATATATCACTCTTACTCGGTACTCTTACTCATCACTCTTACTCGTTACTCTTACTTATCACTCTTACTCATCACTCTTACTCGTTACTCTTACTTATCACTCTTACTTATCACTCCTACTCATTACTCTTACTCATCACTGTTACTCGTTACTCTTACATATCACTCTTAGATATTATTATTGGTCGATAGATATTTGATGTTCTAGTATTTTTAGTGAGTAATTACTAACATTTTTTGCCAGAGAATAAACAGTAATATTTTCTACCGGCAATTATTTGTTTACAGAGTTGCATTATTAGTATTATTTTATCTGTAATAGTATAGGTAATTTATATGTATTTTTAAGTTATTTTTTTCATTTATTTTTCTCTTAAAAGGGTACAAAAATTAATATGTTAATAGTTAGAAATATAAAATTTAATATAAAACTTCCAGTGTATTGAATAATCCAATTAAAAATTAATAACAAGAATAGAAATTTATCTCAGGAAAATAGAAAAAAAAGTACAATTTATTTCTATAATTAATTAATTAATCGATTTAAAAATATGGTAATTAGATTCTGTACGAGGAATAACTCCTTGCGAAGTAACATGTTTTTGTAGCTTTTTTGTATAATGTAATACTATATTTTTTACTAACAGATAACTTGTGTAAATTAATTTCAGGAAAATGTACACGTGTATAATAAAAATAAATTGGTTTGATATTTGAATTAATCGATGAGGTAGGGTAAGTTCTGTGACGTACTTAGTTTGCTTCACTATAACGTCTAAATGTATGGGCTCTTAAGTGATTAGGATCTTACTTTGTGGTATTTTCAGATTCCTTTCTCTTTATAAATCTCTTTCTACTAAATACTCATGGTACCATGCCCTAGAACCAACTTGCCACTATGGTTCAGACCTCAGGCCTCTGGTCCAAGCTTAACTGTATTTAAGGGTAATAATGGTAAGGTAATTACACTTAGAGATTATATTCATTGGTCAAGCACAGGTTACAAATAATATCTCCACTAGAACGCTCGCAAGTTAAGGTCTCAAATAACTACGAACAGGAGAATAGGTGTGTAGCTCACGAGAGCAAATCGGTAACTGATTTGACTGTCGCTTACTTACAATCATATAGGTTCGCGATGATAGTAATGCATACACAATTGCTGTGTTTGCTTTACTACATTGCTCCCCCCTTCCGAAAATTTCAAAGTTACAATTCACATTTTTCCAAAACTGCCAGCTGGTTTGTCTACCCATTGTTACTCTAATTGAACAATGTTCAGACGCTCACGCTGTTAGTGGAAACATGTATATTGGATCTCTTGAAATTTCTCGAACCGGTAATAAACATATTATTAGAAACTTGAAAAATTTGAGTGTTAATTCGTTCTAGAAATATGTAATACTAATGTGCATTCACCAAATGTTCTTAAATTTTTAATCTTACCTATACAATCTTAATTTTGCTTTAACAATATTTTTATTTATTCTCAAAATAATCTAAATTACTCCTACCTAATATGTCTCAGTTCAAAAATGTAACAACTTTTTCATTTTATAAACGTAATAACTTGCCTAATCTATTAGAGATCTCACCCCTCCCTCCTAATATGTAGATTTTTAGTCTAAATATTAACAGAGACCTTTGATCACTCCAATACATTACACAAATTGTTACTGCATTTACTTTTTTAAAAAAAAAATTTATAATCAAAAAAAAATTTTCATTTTAATTTATCATATGTTATGATATCGTATTTTATGATCTTTTAATGAATTTTTATTCGTAATAGAAGTTATATGAATTTTGATCATCTTTATCAAATTTTGAGACAGTTGTGATCTTTAAATTTAAATCTTAAAATTAACACCGAAAAAAAAAATTAAACTTAAAATTAAATTCAATTGAAAAAACGATTATTATTAATTTTCACTTAAAATTACCCAACTTAAAATTAAAAAAAAATTAAAATAATGATCAAATTGAGTTTGAGGAAAAAAAAATCTTAAATGCTGTTAGGTTTAGTTTTGGTAATTTCGATTTTTGGCCTTCGTTTTGCCTGAGGCATTACTATAACTGTTGTCGCCTGTATATTAACTGCCTGATCATTGAAGATATTAACTGTTCCACCTAGTTCCTCTAATCTAAAGGGGTGTTTCGCTTAATCTGATTGAAAGCTTCAGTCGCCATCTTAGACCTCAAATTCCTCATTTCGTACATCTTCATATCCTCTTCTGACTTAATCTTTTTTGACTGATGATATCCACATACGAGAATCATCACCACCAGTAGTGTTAGAATTAACACTAAAATGTCGCTGAACAAGTCTGGTATTAGGTCGTACTTTGTAGACCCCATGTTTTTAATGGTTTGCTCCAAATGAGCTTTGTTCATTGAAGATGATTTCTGGATCAGCTCCACTACTGAGTTCAGGTCAAAGTTACTCTGAGTTTGCCCCATCGCTCCAGCTGATCACTTCTCACGACCTTGAATTACAGTTCTGTGTGTCAACCGGCTGTGAGTGGCTGAGGGTCAGTCACTGGCTGTTTGTGGCTGAGGAGCTGTTGGCTGTGTGGGTAACTGGGTCCTCTTTGCCTCTCGTCACTGAAATCAAAACGATACCGTTAGACATGGCCCCTGTTAATTTTAGGTATTTTATCATATTTCAGTCTCATTTTGAATTGATCATTTTTGATTTTAAATTATTTCAGTATTTCATCCTAAATTTGAATATATATATATATATTTTTTTTTTTTTTTTTTTCAAATTTTCATTCAAACAATTTTACAGAATATAATTCATCTTATTCGTTACCCAACATTTAAACAAAAAATTTAAAATTAACATGCATACAACAAAAATTATTAATCCTATTAAAATTATTATATGAAATTTTATATTAATAAAATTCATAATTCATCCCATCAACTTAAACTAAATACATACAAATATTACAATTAAAATTCATACAATTAAATACATACAATAATTCTCTTACTGAGCAAAGGAAATATTGTAGTTTGAACAATGAATTGTATGCTCTGTTTGTTTGTCTCGCGTAAGCAAAAAAAATGTAAACATTTCTCTGACTCTTTGCATGTAACTGTGTTATATTCCACGTGTTCGTGTAAATGTAACATGTTACTCATGTTACTTCGTGTTATGTGTTCCTTTTGTGGACTTTCTATATAATGTTTATATTCAAATTTCTCATAATTTGATTTCCTGTTTAATGCTGTTAATGAAATTATTTAATTAATTTGTTGTGAAATTTTCCAACTTAGTTAGATAATTTATATTGCTCGTTATCGTTTGATGTCCTAATTTAATTATAGCTTTGTTTTTTTTCACTTGTAATACTGTACCTGGTCCTATCCAATTTAATTGTAATTTATGTGTTTTTTGATGATTTCTAATTAATACTCGATCACCTATCTGTATAATTTTGTCTTTACGTGTCTTATTGTGGTAAATTATGCGTTTGTTTGATTGATTAATTATGTTAGCTCGTATCTGATCTTGAATAAATAGAGCTTGCCTAGCCTTGACTTTGACTATTGATTCTGATGTATCTAAATTGTAAATGTTATCCAAATTTTCTGCTTGAATATTTGGAGATGTGTCGCGGCCAAAAAGAGCGTATGCGGGAGAATCTTTCAAGGTCATATTGACTTGATTGTTAATTGTGTTTTGGACAATATCGAGAAACATGTCCCAATTATTGTGATCTACTGTGGCTACATAGAATCTTAATAATTTGTTAATTTTCTGGTTATTACGTTCACAAATTCCATTGGAATATGCTGAGTATGGTAATACCTCACATTTGTATATCTGATGTATTTCACTGAAAGTTCTAATTGCGTTAGACTTGAATTCTTTCGCACAATCCGACATTAACGTTTTGGGATATCCACAACGACTAAATGTTTTACTTAGACAATCAATTACTGTGTTAGTTGATTTGTCAGCTACTGCGTGTAATTCGTTATATCTTGTCAACATACATGTTATTGATAAAATATATTTGTTGTTCGTGTCAGTTGTTATAAAAGGTCCAATAAAATCAAATGAAACTGTTTCAAATGGTGTATTAGCTACTGGGGCAGACATTAATTTAATTGGTGTATCTAGACTTCCTTTAAGGATTTTGCAAACGTCACATCTTTTAATAAAAGATTCTATGACCGATCTTTCTTGAAAATGATAATATTTTAGTCGAAATTGAAATAGCGTATGAGCTAAACCACAATGGGTGTTAAAATGTATTGAATTAATTACTAAATTGATCATTTCATTTGGTATAACATAATTAACTATACTGGCTGCCCGAGTATCTATTTTCCGATGTCGATATAATATTCCGTCTAATATGAAAAATTCAGCTATGTGCTATCCTTAAATGTTTTACCGTTAACAACGTTATTAACAGTAATTTGAAAATCTCCTAGCTTGCAATCAGCGCTCCTGAAAAGGATTTTCTTCTTTTCTGCATCATCTTTATCCCCTAAGCTGGATATATGATTATTTAATAGGCTGAGGTGCTGACGAAACGTGTTCTTCTCCTCGAAAGCTGGATCCTCTGGCCTTCTTCTTCCTCTGAATATCGGCAATGAATCCGAATTTATGATCGTTGTACTCCGACTTTTAATTATTTCTTGAAGTTGAGCTTGTGTCAATTCAACCGCCATTTTGGGGGGTTTTTTGGGGATTTTTTTTGGGGATGTTTTGGGGGATGTTTTAGGGGATGTTTTGGGTGGTGACTTTGGGGGTGATTTGGGGGGTGAGTTGGGGGGTGATTTGGGTGTTTTGGGTTGTTTAGTTTTCTGTACTCTGGGTTTAGTTCGTCTTCCAGATCTAAGTTCTACAGCCTCCTCGTTAATTGCTTCGTCTTCTGAGGTTGGCATGTGTTTCCTATCCTAATGAAGTGTTATTATGTACTTAATCAAGTGTAATGCACGTGTAATCACTTATTATGAAAAAAGAAGAAGAAAAATAATAGACTATCCAATTAAAAAAATTAATCCATCAACCATTTAAAATAATATATAATAAATATATAATAATAATAAATAATAATCAATGAAATATAATTTAATATAGAGCAATATTTGTTAAATCAATAAATATAAAAATATTTATACTATCTTTCAATTAATAACGACACACAACAAAGCTAAAAGAAATGCATGCACTATAATTATAATTGCTGCAGTAATGATTAATTACCTTCTGCTTATTCATCAACACAATTCTTGACTAAGACAGAACAGATTATTTCACCACTGACTAAGAACTAACACATAGATCTTCCCCCGATCGCTTCAGGAATGAGACTGAATGATAAGATGACATATAGTGATAAAAATATTTATACTATCTGATATACTCAACTTTCAGTTCCATGTACAGTGGGTCCCGCTTATCAGGTTTTGTCATTGATTTTTGCTCTGATGTTAACTGTTGATGTTAACTGATTGTTCACTGAGCGCTGTGCACTGTATTTTATGCACTGTATGTTAACTGAACGTTCACTGAATGTTAAAACTTCATTGAATATTGAATGATCACTGAATGTTGAATGATCACTGAATGTTGATTGATCACTGAATGTTAAATGATCACTGAATGTTGAATGATCACTGAATGTTAAATGATCACTGAATGTTGAATGATCACTGAATGTTGAATCACTGAATGTTGCAGTTTGAATAAATACTTTTCAGATGTAGTATTTAAACAAATTAGACTCTCAATTTCTGGTTGATTTACGGCTTTTTTGCATGTTGTTTATAATCGAATGTTTTCCATCACCATTCGTCAACGTGCAACGCTTAACCCTTTCGCTTCCTCCCTCCGTGTTTTTCCAGTTTCTTCCAGAATTTTCCAGAATTTTCCAGAATTTCCAGAATTTTATTTTTTTCAGACTGGTCAGTCTTGTTGATTGTCTCTGCTCGTTCAAATTTCAAATTAGGCCATCTGTACTCTCCTTATCCTTCCGATAATTTTCGAGATGCCTTTTGCTTGACCTTGAGTTGAATTATCTTTATATTTTATCACAAAAACTGAACACCTTAATTGGATCGCACCTTCATATAGGGTCGCAAAACCCGGTCTTGCTGTAATCAAATACTCTCCAATCAGATGGTTAACTTAGTTTTTGGTAAATTACAAAGCTTTCAATCTTTTACTTCAGTAATTGAATTTCCGCACATTAAATTCGAATTACTTAATCACGCACCATACGTGGCCACCAATGTGACGTACTTAGTTTGCTTCACTATAACGTCTAAATGTATGGGCTCTTAAGTGATTAGGATCTTACTTTGTGGTATTTTCAGATTCCTTTCTCTTTATAAATCTCTTTCTACTAAATACTCATGGTACCATGCCCTAGAACCAACTTGCCACTATGGTTCAGACCTCAGGCCTCTGGTCCAAGCTTAACTGTATTTAAGGGTAATAATGGTAAGGTAATTACACTTAGAGATTATATTCATTGGTCAAGCACAGGTTACAAATAATATCTCCACTAGAACGCTCGCAAGTTAAGGTCTCAAATAACTACGAACAGGAGAATAGGTGTGTAGCTCACGAGAGCAAATCGGTAACTGATTTGACTGTCGCTTACTTACAATCATATAGGTTCGCGATGATAGTAATGCATACACAATTGCTGTGTTTGCTTTACTACAGTTCCTACTTATTAGAAGGTTTCGCCTTTTCGATCATATTTGAAAAGATGTATTATAATAATTATTTAACTGTTGTTTTGATTATTATATATTTTTAAAATAAATGATCGATGAATTTTAAACATTCCGAAAATTTGGAAAGTACCCTTTACGGTAATTGAAATTTCAGAAAAATTAACAACATATTATCTTACAGTTCTTTCAAATATATCAGGTTATATTAAACATCAATCAATGATTTCTCTTTACTTTAATAATTAGATAACTATTTAGGAGAGTTTCAATTTTGTTCATCAGTTTCTGCTATTTTATTAAATTTTGACCATTGAATAAAAAATGTTCTTTGTATCACAATATTTATTGCTCAGTTATAATTTAGCAGTCTTATCGCATATTCCCCTCTGTTTCTGGCAAAATAAAGAAGATTTGGACAAAAAAGGAAGATTTGAAGCACTGTCTTATCATATAATTATT
Organism: Caprella mutica; assembly: GCA_947561585.1. Classification (NCBI taxonomy): domain Eukaryota; kingdom Metazoa; phylum Arthropoda; class Malacostraca; order Amphipoda; family Caprellidae; genus Caprella; species Caprella mutica. The sequence goes on from CANNZV010004191.1 coordinate 24,846, forward strand.
AATATTATGACCTATAATAATTTGAAGCACTATGTGAAACAATAATCATGTTATATATTACATAAGAAAACGATCATGTTATATTCTTATGCTAAATAAAAAGGACACGTTTCTAATATTTAATTAAATAGAAAAAGAAAAAAATAGCTTCGACGATCTGAGTAGAAGATTAAGTGCACCTTTACCATCAGTTTTTCATAAACTGTCACAGTTAGAATATTTTGTTAGTGAATATTTAGTATTTGGAAGGTCTATATTGTAAAAGGACTTGTGTACTTGCCCGTTAAGAATAACGTGATCTCAATAGCATCAATGTTTAATTACATTAACCATTCACACTCTTGGTCCGTCTCTTCAGATTTAGCTTAAGTTAGTAATTGAATAACGAAGATAATATTACAGCATAGAGCCAAAGACTCATAAAGTATTTAAATTTAATAAGTAGGGTTTTGACATATTCGTTTAAAATCATAGATCTTAGGAATATCATAGACGAAATGAAATACAATAGTATTGAATACAATGTACCGCTGATTTTTGCTGGTTTAGAACGATTCAATACTGTTTCTTTCCGTCTATAATATTTTCAGGATCTATGATTTTAAACGCATATTGTCACAACCCTATTAATGACAGAGGTTGTAAAGAGCTCGTTGAAGACTAACACTGTGGATTTTAAATAATTTATAACTTAGTTAACCCATATAATAATTAGTATTCATGGTACCACATATTATTTTATTTAGTTTTTCTCTGAAAGAGTGACAGACAGAAAGATAAGAAAATTATATATGAAGGATGATGTTAATTTTTTCTGTTGTTATTACTTACTATACATTTCTAATAAGGAACCAAGTTTTTGAAATATCAATATATGGAAACGATTAAATGTTCAATTAACATATCTTTCAAATATTGACCCTTTAGTGGGCACTTGCCGATAAACTCATCAGATTGATTAAAATTTTTAGTCTATCACAGTTTAACACTTTTCAAGATATTTTTATTCCTGTAAATTTTTATTAAATTTTTTTTGAAAATATTTCTATTGATTATTTGAAAGACAACGATGTCTGTTATCGTCTGTGGTTTATTATTACTATATAATGGTAGATAAACAAACATAAGAGAAAAATAATAAACCAAAAATAATGGTGTATCACTCGAGTGATACTTGCCCGCTAAATGGTTAATATAATGTAGACTGCAGAGGCTAGATGTGGTTTGAAAATTAGATGAGTGAACTGTCTCTTGCATTTAACATGATGTAGGAGGTTGAACATATGAGATGTGCTATCCTAGTGGCATATCCAGCTAACCTGTATATTAACACTCTGTCGGTCTGAAACTCGGTCTGAGTGACTGACTATGAGCACAAAAGGAAGAATCCGAAATTTTTTATTTTTTTGAATATTCAAATCTTCATATGTACTATATGTATTAATTTACTAATTCTGATAGTAAAATTTGAATTTTGGCATCTGGAGTATCCGTCAGGACCAAAAGAGATAAAAAAAACATGCTTATAAATTACCAAATATACAAATATTTTCATGTTTCTGATAAAAATAAAATATTTTCTTTGAAGAAATCCCCAATTATGAAATCAAGTAAATACACATAGCATATCACTTATGTATTCATGATTCTTAAAGTTATCGATATACATACTTATATAATATTAGAATCTTTTTCATTTCTTATTTTCAATTATTTCCATCACGTTTTGATGTTTTTATTAATTTACAAAAAGGCTAATGGAGCATTTTACATATTTTTTCATTAAATTTCTGTTTTTATCATCAAAATATTCTCATTTCACTGCAGGTGTCTCCCGACAACAACATCACCACATCCATTCTCCAGTACTCTGCCACTATGAGTGACAACGGCAAGTACCTCACATGTAGAGCTGAGAATGCGGACATACAGGGGAGTACCAAGGAAGACACCATTCAACTCAACATACAATGTGAGTTAAGAAAACTTCCTATCATTTATACAGGGTGACCCAGGAAAAAGTGCACCCAACTTAGAATTAATATAAATCTTTTATTTATAAGTAGTTAAAAAGGAGTCGAAGTGAATTAAAAAAAATTCATGCATCTATTCTACCACTATCATTGTTTAAGATTGTACGCGTACGATATTAATATTAATTCAAACTTAGGTACACTTTTTTGTGGGTCATCTTGTATATTCGCCCACACTCTGTTTAAACAATTCACAATTAATTTATTTAATGTCATAACACAAAAAAAGTTGTACCAAGGAAGATGCGAACTAACTTTGGGGATAAAACGAACTTAAACCTCTTATGATATATTTATTTACTTTTATTTTATTGAGAATCTTTCCTACTCTTGATTAGACAATTCAAAAATTAATTTCAATAATGTCATAACACAAAAATAATTAATCATCTTGTTCAGAAATTAAGAGTTTATACCATTATGATATTGTTTACTAACTTTTTTATACACTTTAATAAACCAATGATTCCCTTAGTGATTAATTTGAATTAATTAATATATTTGAGATAGGCCTTAATTGAACTTTAAAGGCGTATTATTTATTTTTCTTCCTGATGATTTCTCTAATTAATTAATAATATAATTCCCTGTGACCTTTCATTATTATTCTCTCTCTCAATAGTTTTTATTTATCATTAAATGTAATTTTTCTATCACCCATTCCCTATTAATTTTTTTCTGCAGACAAACCAGTGGTGACACTGCAGCTGGGTAGTAGTTTGGACCCTGAGAACATCAAGGAAAAAGACGATATCTACTTCGACTGCCACGTTAACTCCAACCCCATGGTTAATAGGATGACTTGGTACATGAATGTGAGTAAAATTGGGAAAAGATTGCAGGTAAAGTGTAATATTGAAAAGATTGTCGGTTAATTTGAGAATATTGAAGGTAACATTGAGAAGATTGTAGGTAAATTGGAGAATATTCTAGGTAAAATTGGAAGGATTTTAGTTTAAATGGGAAAGATTGTGTGTTGAATTGAAAAGATTGTAGGTAAAATTAAAAGGACTGTAGGTAGCATTGAAAAGATTGTAGGTAAAATTAAAAGGACTGTAGGTAGCATTGGAAAGATTGTAGTTAAAATTAAAAGGACTGTAGGTAACATTGGAAAGATTGTAGGTAAAATTAAAAGGACTGTAGGTAACATTGGAAAGATTGTATTTGAAATTGAAAAGTTTGTATGCCAAATCTTAAAGATTGTAGGTAAAAAACAAACAGAAACATGAACAGTGTAAGTTACGTAATTCCGATCGTTAATAAATATAAAATATAAATATACTGTCCCAGTGGGGATTCACAATTATAGTTCTTTTAAACTGCAATATTCTCTACGCATTGATCGGAATAAGGTTACTTTCCTAAATAGCTTTTATCTAAATTAACGTTGTAAACCTAACCTTTTTATTAAATGCAACAATAGATTCAGTCATCAATCAATTTTTTATCTAAATTTTTTATCTGATGACTGTTTTCTTTTCAATAAAAAAACAACAAGTAAGAATTTAAAAATATGAAAAATATTAATAATGAATGGAAAGAATATTGAACATTTATTATTCATGTATTGTTTATGTAACGTGCATTTAAACTTTGAAGCCATATTGGTTTGCTTCCTTCAAGAGAAACTTGGAAATTCTGACTACATTTTTTGCTTTCAAGTAGAATCAATATTTCAAACTAAGCTGTCAACTGCAAAAATATTGCTTTTTGATTTCTTTGGGCTTCTTTTAATGGTTTTAAACGTCATTATTGCACCATTCAAAAATGGATTTAATTAAAATTTTAGTTTTAAATAGGTATCCTGATAGGACAGACGAACAATATTTAAAATAGGGTATCAATTAAATTTTACAAAATTGAAAAAAATTAGAGTTTTAACATCAAAATATGATTTAAATAATTTAATTATAAGACTATACTTTTTTCACTATATTGTTTGGTAAGTATAATTCTTATATATAATAAGATATATTTAACAAAAAATTTTGTTCATTTTCTAACAGTACATTGTTTTAAAAGTGTAAATTTAATAGCTAGGTTAGTTACGAATTATTGGTCAGTACTACATCTTCGGTCATAAAAGAAAAGAGAATATAAAAATTATTATTATTACACAGTGCTTATAGGCAGAAATATTAGATAGCACTTTGACCGATAATACGTAACTTAGATCTTTTTACCAAAATTGTTCGTTCATTTTCTATAAGTTTCATTATTACATATTCCATTTTCTAATCCAAGAAAAAATAATTTATTGAAACAATTACGAAAAGAGAATGTTATATAGATCCATTTCTTGAAGAGATGAGTATTTGTTGGGTACTGGAGTGCCCAGAGTTTTTCGGGAGTATGTTGTCTCTTTGGCTCAACATTCGTGCTAAATAACTGAGCAAACCTCTGCTGTTTGCCCCCTAATTGAAGATACAGCGCCATCTGGCGACAATTGACCACACAGTTCACGGCTAAAAAGGAGTGAGAATGGTATAGGACACTGAAGAAATAACTTCTTCTGAAGATAAAATTGATAATTCATATATTAGATAATATGTGATAGGAACAGTATAAATAGATTAATTGGAGATTCACATTATTTTATAAAAATAGATTATTTACAGTAATTGCTTCAGGATACTATAAGAGATAGCTGTTTTTGTACTTAAAATTGAATGTTCATTTGTTAGAACATATGTGATAGGAACACTAAAAAAAAGATTAATTCGTTCTTATTTAAATAATACTCCTTTTTTACTAATTGCAACATATCACTCAAAATTGAATGTAACTATTGGAAATAGTGCTATTTAATAATAATATATAATATAAATATAGTTTTATAAAAAATAAAATTTTATAAAAACGAAATTTAATTAAATTTAATAAAAAATAGTACACTTTATTATATAGACATTGTATATTTCATATACGTATAAAGAAATATTCCAAACACACCTAAAAAAAATGTAAAAATCCTAATTTTATATAGTGGAATTTTTTATAACTCTACCACTAACGTATGACGTACGGGAACTGATGTATATTATCTATGTATCATATTTTTAATATTATAACCAAAATTATTCTTATTGTCGAACAAAAACCGATTATTAGCTAGAATGATATAGGGGAAGCTCCTAATTATTATCGGTCAGTTCCACATTTTGGAAACGTAAGAAAGAACGATATAATAATAATTATTTATTATTTATTGGTATCCATAATACCTACAGGTATCATGAAAAAGTAAATAATTATTATTAAATCATTTTTCCATAGGTGTCCGAAAATGTGGAACTGGTCGATAATTAAGAACTTACACCCTATTCCCACCAATTGAGTTTCATATATTGATAAATAGTTTCAAAGAAAATTCGGTGTAGATTATCTATCATATTTTAAATGTTGGTTATTCTTATTTTTTAATAAAAACTTATTTTTATTTAAAAATATTATATACACATCGATAGATTTTCATATACCTATTAACAAATATAAAAAAAAATTCTCCATCGTTGAAAAACTCTATGTTGTTGACAGGAAAATGACATTTAAAAGCCGATATTATGGACAATGGAGCAAAGTCCATGCTGTTATTTTCATGCATTTAATCTTGTTATGCTTTATCCCTAATCATTTGTGGGCCCTATTTTTCACTTTAGATCACTTCTCCAAACACCGCGAAAACATCTTCTGAGAAGCCCTCCCGCCAGCAAATTGTTTTCTCACTTCTAATTTGCATATTTAATTCGCCTTAACGAAAACAGTTTTCAATCTGGGATCCACTTATCAGATTCTCTGTCAAAATAGGAACTGAATTAAGATTGATAATTGAGTTAATAATATTGCCAATTTATGTATTTAGTCTTCGGTAAGGTATCGGTTGATTTTTATTATTATTATTTGAAAAAGGGACAGGACTGACAAAAAAATAAGATAATGAAAATTTCACAAAATATTTGAATTGCTAGGTTGGTGCATACAAAAATTACGTTAAACTCCTAGTTTAGTTGACCCTTGGATTGGGTCAACTAAACTAGGAAGCGGGTATATAATATAAAGAAATATTGATATTTAAATCATATCTTAGATATATTTATTAAGATTAAGGATCCGTTAATAAGACTATAGAATGTTCAAATGGCGCGTTTTACAAATTGAAAACATTTTCTTGAATAGTTGAAGAAGGGAAAATATTTTAAAAGTTCATATTTTTTTTTCAATCATAAGACATTCTCTTGAATAGTTGATCGGTATTATAGATACATATTACATTCAAATAATATTATATTTTCATTTAAATTTCAATTGTAAAAATTATAATATCATAAAATAATTTGAACTTATTTTTTTATTGTTCAACGCTGTAATATAGAATTTATACCCGCTTTCTAGTTTAGTTGACCCTATCCAAGGGTCAACTAAGCTAGGAATTTACCAAAATTTACCACTAAAAATTTAACATAGAAAATTTAAGACAGATAATTTAACATAGAAAATTTAATATAGAAAATTTAACATAGAAAATTTAAGATAGATAATTTAACATTGAAAATTTAAGATAGATAATTTAACATTGAAAATTTAAGATAGATAATTTAACATTGAAAATTTAAGATAGATAATTTAACATTGAAAATTTAAGATAGATAATTTAACATTGAAAATTCAGCAATGGAAATTATGACAGGTATCTTGCAATGAATTTTAATAAATTTATAAACTGAAGATTTAGTAAAACCACGTAAAAAGTAATCATCCTTCTATTTTTCTTAAGGGAATATCCTTTAGAACTAATAACCCCTATAGCTCCCCACCTTTCAGTTCAATTCGTAGCCATTCATTAGATTCGAATCACCCAATTAAGGAAGATAATTTCAAAATTTTGCAAACTACAACCCAGTGTGATATTCGTATATTGGAATCTATATACATCCATAAGCAGTCACCATCGCTCAATGAACAAGCGATTTCTTTTAATTTAACTATTTTGGGTTAATAACTTATTATTTTTCTATTATTTCCTTTTTCTTTAATTATTTATTAACTTTTTAGGCGACTCTTTGTTCTATATATGTAATATGTTTAGATTAGTCAAAATTAGGATACTGATGATGAATATTTTATTATTCGAAAGCTCTTAAGAAAAATAGAAGGATGATTACTTTTTACGTGGTTTCACTTGCTCTTCAGTTTATAAATTTATTAAGATTTCCCAGAAGGAGGCCCATAACACAAATTATTATAGCAATTAATTTTATTACATACAATATTTGCTCCTGTATTCTGCAATAAATTTCAATATTTCATTTCCTTGCTAATATACAGTATTCTACAAAGAAAATGAATATTCCGTATTCGCTAATATATTCTACAATAAATTTCAATTTTCAATATCCTTGCTAATATTTTCTACAATAAATTTCAATATTTTTTCATTTCATTTCAATTACTTCATTTTCTCAAAACCATTTTCATTTCCTCCATGCCACTTCCATCACCTTCACCCTGTATTCATTTCTAAATAACGACTTGAACGTCAGCAATGACTAACCAAATTAGAATACTGTAGAACACAACTTCAATTTTAGCCCAAACTTTCAAGTCGTCAAAGTTAAGTCTAACACTTTTTCTTTAAATTGAATTAAAAAGTTAAAGACGAAATGATACGTTGTCTTCTGGTACAGTCCTTTATAATTAAATAATGGCATAGTTGACTTTATAAATTGATGAATATTTAATGGAAACTATGATTATTTAGTGAACAGAATGATTATTTAATGAATAAGATGATTATTTAATGAATTGTTTGATAATGTAAAGATGAACAGTATGGTTATCTTATGAACAGTATGAATATCTTATGAACAATATGATTGTCTCCATAGTATATGGTCGGCTCTAAGTTCATTCTTCAAAACTCTAAGTTTTTTTCTCTCTCAGGGCTCACCACTACTCCACGACATCAACAAAGGCATCATCATAACTAACCACTCCCTGGTGATACAAATGGTGGGCAGAGAATCTGCCGGGTTATACACTTGCAGGGGTACCAACTCTGAGGGAATGGGAGAGAGTCAACCTGTGGCATTGAACGTGTTGTGTGAGTATTAGGTTATTGTAAATCTTATTTCACTTTGATTTAATTTAATTTTGATAATTTAATTCGATATCATTTAATTTTCTAGTCATTTATTATTGGAATTACGTAATTTCAAAATTACTTAGGTTTTAATAAATTATGTAATTTCTAAATTTCTAAATTATTCAATTTTAAATTATTCAATCTTAAAATTATTCAATTTTAAATTATTCAATCTTAAAATTATTCTTTTTTTATTTATTCAATTTTAAATTATTCAATTTTAAATTATTCAATTTTAAATTATTCAATTTTAAATTATTCAATTTTAAATTATTCAATTTTAAATTATTTAATTTTTAAATTATTTAATTTTTAAATTATTTAATTTTTAAATTATTTAATTTTTAAATTATTTAATTTTTAAATTATTTAATTTTTAAATTATTTAATTTTTAAATTATTTAATTTTTAAATTATTCAATTTTCAAATTATTCATCTGCTCTCATTCTATGTCAAGACACTTTATTTTATTATTATACATCAACATTCAAATTTCTTCATCCACATTTTTAAAATTAACTTTAGCCTTAACAACTATTTTAACTTTCAAAATTCTTCATTTAGATTCTCCGTACTGCAAGAAACAGTCGAAAAGTATCTACGGAACTGCTCTCCACGAACCAGCCAGCGTAACGTGTGAACTGGAGGCGAACCCCGGCCCTGTGGTCTTCAGATGGACTTTTAACAACACATCTGAACATCTTCCGATACCAGCCTCAGCAGTCGTCTCAAAGGTAAGAAAAATAAACATTAATACTTTAAGCCCTAAATGAATTTGAACGTGGAAAAACGAGAATTTTTTTTTTGATATTCTTCTAGTACATGGATAAAAGAAAGCATATTAAACAAATAAATTCAAACTGTGTTTAATTTATATAAGCGTACACATGTGCTCTAATATATGAAAGAGTACACATGTGTTTATCTGCTCCTTTAAGAAAAATATCTAAAAAAAACAGCCAAATACATCATTTATGACTTTGGGCATAATGGGCTAAACATAAAATCATTGTTTATATAGAGAATTTTCATCTACCATGGAAAAAAGGAAAACTGATATAGTTATGTTCTTCCTATTTCAATCTTAACGGTCGATTTCTTATAATTTAACTCCTATTTATCTAACCCAACGTTTATTTTCCGACTCAAATTCTCCCCAATTTGTTCCTCTTTTAAATTACTCTCCTTTTGGCTTCCAATTCCCGGCATATTCATGGAACCTGAAATCTAATTCTTATTAGATAGGCATTGGAATATTGAGTTGCTTGCGGAGACTCTGTTTACACGAGTGTCTGTGGTCTAGCGCTGAGAAGAACGTGTTTCGTAAATACACTTTATTTGTTCGCAATATGCATGGATACTCTGAAGCTTAGTGTACAAACATACGAAATATAGAACTCAATGGTGGCCATTGAGTTTATCTTGCAATAGAGATTCAGTTGAATTCTATTCAAAAGGATGGATGGATGTAGAGACTTTGTATTTTATGTCCATTCAAATTAATCAATTGAACATGATGATGAATTTAGAGTGATAGGTTTTTTTTATATAATTATGATTCTTTATCTCGTGGAAGTTGATCATTGACCGTCCTTTTCATATAAAAATAATCAAATCCTTTTAAATTTGTCAGTTACATAGCTCTATTGTGTTCCTTTACAATAAGTAGAATAATGTTGCATTGGTTATATTCAGAAATGGCTTCTAATGATATACTCATAAATGATAATCAGTTCATTGAAATGAATAGTAAAAACATATCAAATTTAAAATAAAATGATTTTCCAGTCAACGATAATACTCTTTCATGAATGGCCAAAATAAATAACTATTTATTTATATTGCAGTATTCAATACCAATAAAATCTCTCAAAATAATAATACAATTATATTTGTCTGTGCACTTCAGAAATTCTAAAAATATTAAAATACTGTGATACAATATGATCATATTTCAATGAATTTATTCAAATTAAATCATATACCACCGTTCAACATTAAAATATAAATATTTACATCAATGAATGTGAACACAAAACTTATTTTCATTTCCTCTTCATTTCTGAAACAAAATTCTGACCACTAATATAATTAGAGGCTTATTTCTTTTCTCCGTCGTCAAAAATGTCGTTATTTTAGGTCCTTCTACTCGGCCATTATTTATCTAAATGTCCTCTAAATGTTTGGACACAAAACTTCCATATTTTGTTCCCAGAGTTCTAAATATTTATTGGAAGTTTTATCCTCGTGAAAGAAGACCAGCTGTTGAAATTTCAAAAGTTTAGAAAAACTTTGGACGTTTGTCTTTCGAGAACAACTGAATTATTAGTAGTTTCATTTTTTTGTACAGTTTGTCAAAATAAGAAATGAGTCTATTGATTAGTTGTAGGTACTCGATGGTGTATAGGAGATCTTTGAGGATTTTGTAGTTTGGTAATGCTTCGGTGATTCTGTAATGTTTTGATGATTTGGTATTGTATTGGTTATTCGGTAATGTTTCGATGATTTGGTAATGTGTTGGTTATTCGGTAATGTTTTGATGATTTGGTAATGTGTTGGTTATTCGGTAATGTTTTGATGATTTGGTATTGTGTTGGTTATTCTGTAATGTTTTGATGATTTGGTATCGTGTTGGTTATTCTGTAATGTTTTGATGATTTGGTATTGTGTTGGTTATTCTGTAATGTTTTGATGATTTGGTATTGTGTTGGTTATTCTGTAATGTTTTGATGATTTGGTATTGTGTTGGTTATTCTGTAATGTTTTGATGATTTGGTATTGTGTTGGTTATTCGGTAATGTTTTGATGATTTGGTATTGTGTTGGTTATTCTGTAATGTTTTGATGATTTGGTATTGTGTTGGTTATTCGGTAATGATTTTAATATTTGGTAATTTTCTGACTATTTGGTTATCATGGTAGTTAGGTTATTCTTAGACAATTTGCTTTCTATTTTGTAAGCTCTAATTAATACTCGAATGAAAATATATATAAATGCATAAATTTTTTTGATTAGATAAATAGAAAATAGGTATTAACCCGAAAACGGTTGCTCAAATTTAACTTTTCTGATGTGCCACATCTACAGATTGTTGTCCCAAAATAAGGCCACCCTCCATGTACTGGTTAACGTCTAAAAATGATATGTAAAGTTCAACTTTTTTGAAATATTGCAATCCATTACCAGAAAACAATATTCCATGGGGCAACATTAAACCAATATTGTCAATTTTTAACGGTATTGGGACAAGTTAGTCCAAGAAACATTGTTAGTTAGTTTCCAATTGAATACTCTTTTGGTTTCAATTTTTGATAGGGAAAAGAGATCACCTGTAGAATCGCACCTCTGTCCAGTTTGGAGTGAAATCTTGGAGTGCGGATTGTACAGGAGTGAAATCATTGGGTGTGGACTGTACATTAGTAAAATCATTGTGAATTGTATAGGAATAAAATCATTGCGGATTGTACAGGAATAGAATCATTTTTGATTGTACAGGAGTAAAATCATAGTTGATTGTACGGCAGTAAAATAATTGTTGATTGTACAGGAGTAAAATCATGGTTGATTGTACGGCAGTAAAATCATTGTTGATTGTACAGGAGTAAAATCATGGTTGATTGTACAGGAGTAAAATCATGGTTGATTGTACGGCAGTAAAATCATTGTTGATTATACAATAGTAATATCTTTGGGGCACGGATTGCACAGGAGTGAAATATCAGGGTACGGATTGTATTGGAGTGAAATCTTGGGGTGTGGATTGTACAGGTGATCCGGGAAAAGTAGAATTTGATTTTTAAAACATCTTGTTTTTTATTTACAAATATTTTAAATTTACTGCAAAAAGCACCTCTTTCTTCTTCTCCTGCTCTAAATTCTTCATTTCTGATACCATCGTTGTGAGTCCCTACAAGCTGATCAATATTCAATTTCGGGTGTCATATGCCCATGGAATCGAAACTTAATCTCCGTAATTGGCATATGATAGCGTACAAGCTGATAGGAATACTGTACAGTGTCTATACTTTGAGAGAAAGTTATGGTGGAGCCATAGAAGATAAAGTGACACCCACTTTGGAACACTGTTGACTGTACAGTGTACACTGTGTACAGTGTCTGTATCATAGGAGAAGTTATGATTGGGCCATGGAAGATTAAAAAGGGGGAACTTTATTTGAAATATTATTCTGTGTCTGCACTCTGATAGAAAATTATGGTGGGTTTAATCTGAAATTTATACCTATTTGATTTTATCTACTTATTTATATAATTTGGTTAGTCGGTTTGAGCAGTTTTTATATCTGAAATCAGTAGGGTCGGACGGGGTATCACTGCGCATACCCTTTTTATGGGGTATCACTCCGCTCCTCTTATAATCATAAAACTACTTGTTTTAGCCCAAATCTGATTGCACCATCATTTCAAGCATCTTCTTTTCTCACATAAACATCATGACACATCATTAACCTGTTAGTATTTCTACAGCTAAGTCGCGATGTATGTAGTGCTGTCAAAGCGATCTGAAAAAGTTTGCGCCGATGATATTTAGATCCCGCAAACTCTCCAATAACTCCAGAACCATGATATATGGATTTATATTGTTTTAACATGTTAACACAAACATTAACAGTTACATTAGGTCAAATTTTCAATTTCTCAGTTATAACGGTTTTTCCGCCACAACCGTGCGCAGTGATACCCCAGATAATTTAGAAGTATCACTGCGCATCATTAATAACCATATTTGTATTTAAATAAATATAAAAAATATGAGTTCTTAGCTCTTAATAAAGGCATAAATATTGAATAAGGTGTTATTCAATTGTAAATTTTATTAACAATAAACTTAAGATCGTAGTAGCTATGCAACTTGATGTGGGAAAATTAAAACAGGGAGAGTGGGTATTGGGTATTTAGGGGGGGGGGGGTGAGAGATTTTGGATTAAATATTTATTAACAATAAACGTACGATTGTAATAATTACTTGATATAAGTAGTTAACTAGTTGCGTAAAATTTAAGTGTTAAATTTGTTGCAGATTCATTAAATATGTGTTTAAAAAGCAAGGTACAAGTAGATTGGGGAGAGGGCATGTAGAGAGGGAAACACAGACGTTTAGATGATGGGAAGGTGGATTTAGATGTGGGAGAGGGGAAAATAGATGGGGGAGAGAGGGATATAGATGGGGAAGAGAGGGATTTAGATGGGAAAAGAGGGAAATTTCGATGAGGAGAGAGTGTGATTAAAATGGTAGGAGAGGGGGATTTAGATGGGAATAGAGGGGGATTAAGATGGGAGGAGAGGGACATTTAGATGGGGAAAGAAGTGGGTTTAGATAGGGGGAAAGAGGGGCATTAAAATGGGGACATGAGGTATTTCAGTGGGGGAGAGAAGTGTTGTATTTATGCACTGCGCAGTAGTACCGCTTCATGTGCACAGTGATACCCCGATCCACTCACTAAAAGTTACACATAAAAAATTGCCAATAAGTATTTTATTTATTTAGCTATTATTTCGAAACTGGTTGAGAACCATCTTCGTTCATGACCATTTCACCACGAGAAAAAGAGTTTCTCCAGTACCTTTAGTTTTCGAGTAAATTCAGAGTTTGCGGGATTGTGCGCAGTGATACCCAGTCCGACCCTATAATTTTATAATGTCAAGAGCCCCAAAATGGTATTCCTTTTGAATTTGAATTAATCATATAATTGTAAAATGTATTCAATTTAAACTGTACTCTATATACCTCTATCTTTACTCCAGGATTTCACCTCGATAGCAAGTTACGCTCCCAAAAGCCACCTTGACTACGGTACACTGTTGTGCTGGGCCTACAACTCTATTGGAACGCAGTCCACGCCCTGTGCATTCTCCATCATACCAGCAGGTGGGAATACTGGTGTTTTGAACTTAATGTTTAAAATAAAATGTATAAAACTAAATATTATTAACCATGAGGCTTGGTAGTACCAGGACTATAAATACAGGTATTTTCTTTCTCCATTAAAAGCCTCTTACGATTCAAATGAAATACACTTGTGGAATTATTAGCCCGGCATTGTGGTACTCAATTTCATCATAGTATCAAAAATCTTCTAGGTCTCTTTTACACGGGGAGTTTTTCAATAAGAATGTAGCATGAAAAACGTCAAATCTAAGTGTACACACAAACCACATACGTTTATTTAGTCTAATTTATTTCATTCTCCAATTTTCTTTGCTACAGTGAAAAATACCCGTGTGAAAGGGCCTTCAGTCTGATTCATTTCACATACACACAAATATTGTGAATGTATCAACTAGTTATATTTTCGTTGTTAAAGAGAAAGATTTATATTTGGACTGTTCTTTTTTTTTTTTCTTTTTGCGAGTAAATAATTAATTAGTTCTGCGACACTTTGTTTCTATCGATGACATTTTAAACTTTAATCATACACAGGGAAATCCTTCCTCCAATTTTATATGTTGACAGGTTAAATTAAATCTTTTACTCCTGTTAAGAATTCGGTTTCCATCAGATAAGTGAGAGAATGGATATTGTTATGAATTTGAGGTAGTATTGAATAAATCAACCCCTAACTTCCAAAGCATCCTTTCAATTTCATTTCTGATATTTATTCTGTATACTCGAGGCTGTGAGTCTTCATCCAGTTTTGATGAGTGAGCAGTTCGTCCTTCAATCCAAGAGAAAAAACTGATGCCACTTTTTCAAGTTTCTTCTTCCTTCAAAAATTACATCGGAATGGCAAATTGAAAAACGAGGAGTGGTCATGTAAAATTGAAGCCAATTTTCTACCGAGAGAGAGCTAGCGCCACCGGACTTCTCTATTGATAAACTCGAGTGTATGAATAATTTAAGGTGCGAGATATGGAGTCATTCGCAAATGCACTCCTTCGTTACTCGATCAAATTCTATTGCGATATCAATTGGATGGACAATTTTCCTAGAATTTATAGAGTATTCATCACAATATTGAGAGTGTGTCCGAAATACGAGTGATCTTTATTTAGAGAAACGTTGTTGTAGTTTGACACTCACAGTACTCGAAACATGAGCCTTGAACCAGTTTTATTTCTAGAAAATTCAGATTTTCCTAAGAAAATTCAGATTTTCCTAAGAAAATTCAGATTTTCCTAAGAAAATTAAGATTTTCCTTACAAACATCCGGATTTCCATACGAAAATATTTTCCTTAAATAAAATTTTCCTAGAAAATTCAGTTTTTCAGTTTCCAAGTACTAAGAGAATCCAAGCTATGTCAAGTTACCTAGTAGATATCCTAGTAGTTAAACACATTTCTAAAGTTATTTGGAAGGTGCATTAAGCCAGCGACATTGTGTACATAAATTATATGGAACTGCTACACAACTATATGGAAATGATTCGGTATAAAATATAAATATCATTCGACTTATAATGATGAATTTGTACCGATTTAGAAATTTATCGATGTTAATGAGTATAACTAAACATAATAAACCACAAGGCTAGGTTGTACCACGACTTGAAGTACAGCCATTTTCCATCTCCATTTATAGTCTCAAATGAAACAAATATAAAAAAACCTGCAGAATTATTAGTCTGGAATTGCGTTACTCAATTCCATCATATTATCAAAATAACATTTTTATAGTTTTCAAGTTATACTGAAATGAGTTATTACTTATTAATTTAAAAAACCGTCATTCTTATACATTTCTGTTATTGTTCACTTATATATTTACCTATGAAAAATTAATTTAAACTAACTGCACGTTCTTACGATTAATGTTATTAAAATCCGACCAGTAAAATAGGACTATATTTTTGAGATTTGTAATTATCCTTGTTTTAAAGACCATATTTTCCATTAAATATAATTCCATAAAAATAATTGTGCTAATCTGTTGAAATAATTATTTTCTTTATGTCTGGTTATCCTTTTTATTCTCTGACTTAGGTCCACCAGACCCTTTAAGGAGCTGCTCCATCGCTAACCAGACTACTGATACCATCGAGGTAACTTGTCTGGGTGGTTTTGACGGGGGAATGCCACAACGTTTCCATATGGAGGTAATTATTGAAAATAAAGATATTATTGGGAAAAATTATTTGAGTTGTAAATTTTAAGAAATTCAGGTTCTTTCCATTAAAACTCGAAATGCAACATATCATTTTTTATATATTAAAAAGGGATAATTTTGAATTATTCATTGAACTATATATACAGAAAGTAGAGTATCGAAATAGTATTAGTTGTGAATACATTAAGACAATTAAGTATGACAAGGCCGCAGTAGGACACTTATAGTAATCGGAAAATAGCCGTTTAATTGGGGTTAACAAAGTTCATGAACAAATCTGACTTTTTCGAAATTTTAATTTGTTACATTATGCCATATGGCAACTTCCATTTTCCGAGTACTGTGGGTCTAACTATGTGACCAAGAACTGTCACGTTGCCGTATATTGCTTTTGTATAAATTGGTTTGAGTTTCGAAAATGTGATTATGTGATCGAACTTTTATTTTTTTTGATATCTTCAATAAACTTCATTATTATCATTATTAATATCTCTTTTTTTATCTAGGTTTACGCTTCCCAAAGTGGCGCTTTGTATCGTAACCTGTCTTCCGATCGTCCCGTGTTCCGCATGACTGCCATGCAACCGGGTCTTCCATTCACGATGCATGCCTACGCCTCCAACGCTAAGGGCCCGAGTACAGTGTCCAAACTTGAGACTTTTACGCTGAAAGTGGCGGAGAAGAGAACAGGTTTGTCATATCTAATCAAAAGAATGTCAATTCATGCAGAAATTATCTAAAACACTCAAGTTTTTCAGTTTTACCCCTATAAAGTTTGTCACGAAACAGTGACATGACACTTAAGTGCATAAATTATAATTTTAGATACTTATTTGTTTTAAGAGCTTGAAAGTGTTTCAGTGCAGTGCACTTTAGTGTCTCAGCATTAATTACAATAATTGGATTCATTTAGTATACTTATTCAAAGTGCATCGCACTGGAATGCCGAGTCACTGAAACACTTTTAAGCTTTTGAAATCAGTAGGTATATTAAAATTACAGTTGATGCACTCAAGTGTCACGTTTTCGTGTTTAATTAAAATAGGTAGGCTGGATTTTCATGCTTTCAGTTGGCCTAGTTTTAGACTGCAAATTCTATTTTAATTAGGCTGTCACTATCTCGAATAACTATTTAATTCTAACCATTAATTTATTGTATTTATTTCATGGTTTAGTTTTTAGTTTTGATTAGTGATGCTATATTTCATATATTTAAATTTTGATTGTTTTTTATGCATACTTTACGGCTATTATATTAATAATTTGAATAATAATTAAACCTTATTGAAAATAAAATAGGAAATAGCTCTAGTAGAATAGAATAATGATTAGATTATTATTTTGATATTGAACATATTCCGAAAATTGTATAGATGTGAAAAAACTTCTTATTAATGAACATATTTTCTCAATGAGATAACTTGTTAGAATTAATTTCATAAATATATTTTTTGTATTGTTTAATCCATATAACATTAAATTAACAATTATTGAGCAGAGTTGATACACTTTTATATTGCATCTACTTTAATATTATTGTTTTATTATTTCAGGTCCACCTTCTTTCATTGAATTCACTCCTTTGTTGGGAATTTTCATTGGAATCATTTTAGCCATCGTACTGAGTGCCACAATCATCATGGTGGTGATGCGACTCAGGAAGCCCACTGACGGTCCACAAAGACCTATTAACATGGCCCTCGAGGAGGACAAGGACATTGACATCCGGCCCATCAACCACAGACCCGTTAGCGGGTCAAGTCTAATCAGGGTCAAAGACAGCAACGGGAGCGCTCCCGTTAACAATAACGGTGGACCGGCCTCACACGCTCGGACCGTTAAGACAGCACCCCAGTCTGGAAAAAGTAACAACGTTTACCTCTCTGATGCCACTGAAGATAACGACCCTGACGTCATCCCACATAAGAATGGTGAGTTTTTGAAGTCATTGAATTGCTTTAGATATTATAAATGGATAAGTCAAAAGCCGATGAAGATGGGAATCGAGGAAAATATCAACTGGAATTGGAAATACTTTTTTTTAAAAAAGACCAAAATTTCGTATTGAAAGTAGTTCGTAATTGCAAAATATGAAGGAATCAATTGACTAAAATATAAATTCATTCATAAAAGAATTAATGAGATCACAATTTATCATTAATATAGACATTAATGAAAAATCGCTTCAATTTTTATACATAGATTTAAAAAATTCATATTATGAATACATTTCATGTAATTTCAACAAGCACTATCTATCTCAATTATTGAAAGCAATGAATAGGTTCGTTGTAGCTAATAAACAAGCTCATTCCAATAGTGTGTGTGGCAAGAGGGCAATAAATAAGACTTGGAGTGTGTTTATGAGGCGCTGTTGTCACGCAGTCGATAATCTCCTGCTACGGAGAGTCGATAACGTGAAACTCTAAACTGGAGACAGAACAACCAGTTAACCACAGCCAGAGTTATGGTGGGCCGTAGAAGATTATGCAGGGCCAACCACAGCCAAAGTTATGGTAGGCTATGAGAGATTATGCAGGACCAACCACAACCAGAGTTATGGTGGGCCGTAGAAGATTATGTAGGGACAACCACAGCCAGAGTTATGGTGGGCCGTAGAAGATTATGTAGGGACAACCACAGCCAGAGTTATGGTGGGCCATAAGAGATAATGTAGGGCCAACCACAGCCAAAGTTATGGTGGGCCGTAGAAGATTATATGTATAGAGCCAACCACAGCCAAAGTTATAGTGGGCCTTTTAAGATCAAGGACCAATCGTATTTTTTTGATACATCGTAAATTTCTCTATGCGCTTTTCAATATCGTTGATCAAATATCATTGTCATCAGAAGAATTATTTCATTAATATCTTTATTTAAAATTTTCTATTTCATTATATGAAATTTTGGAATTTGCTATGAATTGTTTTTTGGAGAAGAACTTATGAAATTATCTACTTGAACTGTAGATTACTCCTTTGATTTCAATATAGTTTATGTTCATTTCTCAAACCGAAAATATAATAAAACAATTAACGATGATTTTTTTGAGAATTAGGTAGAATTCTATTTAGAAGGACAATTCATTATATGCATTGAAAAATACTCATCAACATTTAAATAATATTTTCTTTACTGTATCCCTTCATTCAAAATATTTTTAAAAAGATACAATAACGGTCAGAATGAATAAATTACATTCTTTTCAAAATAAAAAGAAAGGCGAAACTTATCCGCTGCCATTGCTATGAAGCGAAATAACAGTAAAGTAAAATTGAAATGTAATTAAAACAATTAGGCTAAATTGCGAATCCCAATAGAAAAAATATGTTATAGTTGTTCATTCTTTTCTATAAAATTCTTTAACCCTTTGTGAAGAGCATTTTTACTTTAAACAAAATCATGTGGTAATAGATAACAAAATTCTAGGTAAATTCTGTTTGTAACAAACAACCAAACACTGTGGTAACAGACAACCAAACACTGTGGTAACAGACAACCAAACACTGTGGTAATAGACAACCAAATTCTGTGGTAATAGACAACCAAAATTCTAAGCCAAATTCTGTGGTAATAGACAACCAAATTTAAGCCAAATTCCGTGGTAATAGACAACCACATTTTAGCCAAATTCTGTGGTAATAGACAATCACATTTTAGCTAAATTCTGTTGGTAATAGACAACCAAAATTTTAGCCAAATTCTTGTGGTAATAGACAACCAAATTCTAGCCAAATTCTGTGGTAATAACACAACCAAATTCTAGCCAAATTCAGGGTTATTTATACATATAGGTATATCACTACATTATATATCTAATAGTATATCTAATAGAGACATAAACATAGTCTGCATTAGCTACGTACCTAGAGTCCCCTACTCAATCACTTTTAGTAGCTATGTACATGATACGTGGACATTAGAGAGCAAGTTCAGGGTAAGTCCTTCTGGTGACCCAAAACATTTGAACATCTACTCAATGACTTTTCCTTACTTGCTGCCCCGAAATATATTACCTAACTTCATGAAGAGGTTCATAAATTTTGTAGTAAGAGTCCTCTAATATAGCATGGAGCAGAGCAAGCTAATATTTGCATAGTTTATGTATGCAGCAAAGAGGAATTAACTTCTTTCAATGATTTTTAATGCAGGCGTTTTTAGATTTAAAATTCGACATCAAATGAATATGCGTTAGTTCCTGTTTTGAAATAATTAACGGGAACATAATTATAATTACTCCAAAATAAGCAAATGTGATGTGCTTAGTAATTTTGCTTTAATAAATGTTGTTTTGATAAAATTGAAATATATTTGTTTGTAATCCAGTTAAAAAATTAATTAATGTAACTTGAAATATTCATAATATCTGGCAATTATCATTTTTAAAAATATCATGATTTTTCGATGAATTATTCACTCATTCAAACACGATAAAATTTCCATCGATCTTGTAGGTAGCAAATGGTATTAATATTTATAAAAATTTAGTTACCAGATCACCTGCATACGACGGTCGAAGAGTAATTTTTCAACTAGTGATGTCTCTAACACCACGAAAAGTCTATGGTTGGACCATCGAAAAAATAAGGAA
>CANNZV010004192.1:0-45671 GCA_947561585.1 Caprella mutica
AATACCAGCTACCTCCATAACCACTAGTAACCAGCGACGGATTGTTGCTTTCGAATGGCCTTCAGTCCTAGTAGATTAATGTTAGAGGTAGACTCTATATATCATGTATAATCCATCGTTCACCAATGGTTTCAGTTTAATAAATAAATTAATAATAAATGAATCACTGGTAGCTAAGTACAATACTTTGAGAATTATGGTTTATGCTAACGAAACTATAGAAGTGATAGAGAGTTATTAATTTAAGCTGGATAATCATCAATTTCCATTCTTTTTGAAAGTCACCTTAGGAAATTTCGAGAGCGTCAATTTTAAAACGTTCTAAAATTATAAAGAATATACCTCCCTATTAAAATTTCGGAATGCTGGGAG
The DNA here is from genome assembly GCA_947561585.1 of Caprella mutica. Classification (NCBI taxonomy): domain Eukaryota; kingdom Metazoa; phylum Arthropoda; class Malacostraca; order Amphipoda; family Caprellidae; genus Caprella; species Caprella mutica. The sequence goes on from CANNZV010004192.1 coordinate 373, forward strand.
TAAATACTCCGATAAAAACGATAACGTGACAATGAATTGAAATTCGCTCAAATTTGTTGCATAAATTAAAAAAATAATGGATAGTAATAATTCCTTTCTAAAGATCAGGAAGAGATATAGTCATAGATCAAAAATTGAAAGAACCAAGAAAGGTCATTTCTTGTCTGTAAATGGAAATAAATTTTCTTTTCATTACTAACGACAACAGCTCTCTCTCCCTCAGTAACAGTTCTGGTGTTAGAAATACATTGTCAGATTATTCATTTACAAAATCATATATCAAAAGAAAGTAAATTAAATAGTACGTAGACCAGTAACTTTCAGTTCTTCATTTTACCAATATTGAATTCGTGACTTTAGTAAACTGCGTGATTCACAAGTAGATTCTTTAGCTCTAAAATTTACTTTAAGTTAGAAGTGTTTTCCAACTCTACAGAATTTCAAATATCTACGAAATTATTCTATATATTGACAGAATAGTAATCATCTTCAAAATCAATAGAGGCAATGAGAAAAGTTTATTTCATAAAACCAATGCAGTTCTTCACTGTTCCAATTAATAACGTTCATAATGGATATGCAGATTCAATGGCTCTAAATTTTTTTAAATGAAGGCCTCACGTTTTCAGGGATGAGAAAACGTAACAGAAAAATAATCTTCTCTATGACCAATCTTTATACCTATAGACAAGAGTTTTGAATTTCCAAATTAAGAAATAATTTGAAATAGAGGTTTTATATAACTGTGTACCGAATTTCCAATTGAACTAGTTATTGTTCTAGTGCGGTCACGTATTTACAGGAACAGTCTTCAACTCTTCGTCAATTCTCTAAGCCACAGAAGAAAGGGGTGTAGGTCATAAGCCCCCCCGGTCATGAGCCTCCCTAGGTCATAAGCCCCCCCGGTCAAGAGCCCCCCCCCGGTCATGAGCCCCCGGTCACGAGCCCCCCTGTTTTTAAATCCTTATTTACATATATTATTTAATCCTTATTGACACTTTTGTAGTTCATTACTGATTAGACATAAAATATATGTATATCGGGGGGCGTGCCGCCCCCCGAACCCCCCTGCCAGGTCATTAAACAATCATGAAGTGTGCAGTACAATAATCTAGCGGATACAACAAACTACATTAGCAACTCTCAGTTATTTCTATCTAAGTAGTTCTTCATTTGTTTAACTAGGTAAATAAGGATTTAATAAACATGGAGGGGGGGGGGGGGGGGGGGGGCTCGTGACCGTGGGGGGACTCATGACCGGGGGGGCTCTTGACCGTACCCCAGAAGAAAGTATAGCCTATAGCTAATTAGGGTAAAGTAGGTATATTGCGACACATAGTTAACTCGCCTACTAGAAAAACTGTCAGTAAAGGTAGTTTTCTTTAAAAACAATTATCTGCAGTTACTTAATTATGTCACTTGAGTCAGAAATTTTAAAAAACTAAAGCACATTTAGTATACCCATATATTGTTGGGATGAAAGTTAAAGAAAGTTTTTTTTTAAGTATTATAAACCATACTATTGTTCGTCTTTGATAGATCCAAAATAGAATTCTTAACGGCTTCCAGCCACGAATTCATATTAACAGTCTTGAATCCTAACAGGAGGTTATAACTGGTTAGTTAAATGGCTTATAAAAATCAAAATTTATATTTAAGTACTAGATTTAGATATGCAAATGTAAAACTTATCAGTAGTGTTATTTAGAATCTGTAATTGTTAAGAATTTAATATTGCTACTTGAGACTAAAGTTCAGGTTTATCGGAAGTTTTTTCCGAAAGATTAGAGCCTGACTCCGACTGCACCTGTTTCTTAGCTTTAGCCTGCTTCTGTTTAAAACAGGATCATTTTTAAGCGTTTCAGAAAAATGTCCGCCATTGTAAACCTGAAAACAAGTACCATAATTAACAATTTAAAAAATTGCGCTCGTTTCATTGGAAATTTTTGTTTAATAACTAACTAATATTCTTCAGCAAAAATTAATCACAAATCATAATAAGTGGTTATCGAAATTCCACTATTATAGTTAATCAAAATTCAATTTAGTTACAATTGCTGTTAGGGTGAAGCAGGTAAATTGCGGCCCTGTAGCTAACTGCAGCCTTTAACCACAAAACACTAACAAAAATATTAGCTACAAAGTTAATATACTAAAATAAAAAAGCAAGTATTGAACTTCTTTTCATGTACAAAATTTTGATATGAATTAGGTTCAGCAGGCTTTAGAAAAATTCTTGAAATTAGGGGCCGCAATTTACTTGTGACCCTATAAAGGATGAGAATCTAAATAAATTTAATCAAAAAGCGGAGCGTTTAAAAAATAAATTAAATTTTTTTTAAACTAATTTGAAACAATAGGTTTACTCTAAAAATACTAGGCTATGTGATTATTGAAATTAAACTTTTTCATCAAATATCAAATTTAGTTTTTGAGTTGAGTATTTAATTAACAACTCTACCTATTAGCATAAGAAAAGTTTTATTGGACTACTAAGAAGTCACAGGAAACTACAAAATGGAAACTATTAGCATTTGGTTATCAAAATTCCAAAGCATTTAAAAAGTAAACTAGAGGTTTCATTTCATACTAATTTGTAGGTATACCAGGTATGCACAAATTAGCAAAACCCTAACTAGCAAGTGTACGTTAATCAAAAAATTAACTACGCTCAAGCGTAGTTAACATCTATTAACCAAAAAAGCAAACAGAACCACATATTATAGCACAATCAAGACAAAATATAGCACAAGAATTAATATCTAAATGTAAACAAACTATTTAGTAAGCTTTCACCAATCACTCGAGAAGAGAAGCACTTTGCACTAACATCACAGGAGCTGCGCACGTGTTAACCAGCCAAATATAACTTAAGAACTGAATCCTGTAAGCCAGCCAAATACTAGCTGAACATCTCGGAAGTTGTCTCGGTAGAACCGGCTCCATGAAGAACAAGAACGTCTATAAGTAATTTACCACATTACAACCACATGTCACTTACCATTTCAATAACAGATGTTAACCATGTGTAATTTACCTCATTATATCCATAACATCTGTTATTGAAATGGTAATTGACATGAGGTTGTAATGTGGTAAATTACACATGGTTAACATCTGTTGTTCATATGGTAACTGACATGTGGTAAATTACATATATGGTTAACATCTTTTATTTAAATGGTAATTGACATGTGGTAAATTACATATATGGTTAACATCTTTTATTTAAATGGTAATTGACATGTGGTTTTAATGTGGTAAATTACACATGGTTTTAATGTGGTAAATTACACATGGTTTTAATGTGGTAAATTACACATGGTTTACATCTGTTATTAGAATGGTAATTGACATGTGGTTGTAATATGGTAAATTACACATGGTTAACATCTGTTGTTCATATGGTAACTGACATGTGGTTTTTATGTTTATAATTACATATCTATAACATATGGTTTCAGTTTGATTTTAAAGGTCCCCTCCAAGCAAATATTTTTATTTTCTTATTCAACGAGGCTAATGTTTCTTATCATTTTGCTGCAAACCGCATCGAATTTGGTAGCATATTTTCAATTTTATATGCTTTTAAAGATTTTTATAATCAAAACTCTACAAAACCTATTTTACTTCCGACTTTCTAATTTAAGAAATTTTCAGCCTGAAGAAAAAGAATGTACACCATTTGTTTTGATTGTAAACTATGTATTAGGTTTAATAAATCCATTTAATATTCGTGTAAAGGTATAAAATTGAATGAACTTATAATAGTTACGTTTATATACTTTAGGAAACAATTAATATCTAAAGTAATTTAAAAAGAAGCAGAAAACGAATGGTTTGTTTATAAAATTCAATTTTGTAATCAAAACAAAGAGTGTACTATCTTCTTCTTGAGCATCAGATTAGTGATTCGCTCAATTGTTGCTCACAGAGTATTAAAAAACTTTAAAAACAAAGTATAAAATATATACTGAACCGAATTGTATGCAGTTTGCAGAATAATGATCGTATGTATACCTTAGTAAGTTAGTTCTATAATATTATGTTATAAACTCATTTTTTTCTCGGAGCCTGGAGAGGATCTTTAAACATGTGGTTATGATATTGCGTAACCACATGTCAACCATCTGTTATTTTAGTGTTTCGGTTGTTTCAATGTGGATGATACATCTTAAAAACTTATTGCCACATTACAACCACATGGAATACATGTGTATGCCATGTGGAAATGTTTGCAGGGTAGAGCTATGTTCAACATTGGAGATAGCTCTAACAATCAAAGAAGTGGCACGTAAATTGAATATTTCCCATGAAAACATCTTTCTATATTCAGATAGTATGATTGTTTTAAGTTATTTGAGAAATGTTGAGAGACACTTTCCTCGCTATGTCATACGCAGAATATCTACGATTCTTAAAAGCACGAATGTTAAGAGCTGGAGATCTGTCTCTACTTCCGATAATCCAGCTGACATTTCCTTTATGAAGAAGCATCTCTTCTCTGTTGAATTCTTGTTGGCTAACTGGACCCGATTTCTTGCAGGAAGACCATTACAATCCTCCAGAAACACCACTGATTGAACTTCCCGAATCCCTTGCCGAGACTAAAAGTTTCAAACCTGTAAAACCGGATACCAGTGAGATAACAAAGACAATATAAGATAGACGCTCAACTTGATAGGGCACATGCAAAAATAATAACAACCAATCAGAAGTGATCAGTAGCATACGTCACACCAAACAATAATAAACGTACCCCCCCCCCTTGAAATTAACAGAAGGATAATCTTTAGTCTTATAGTGTGAAGTCGTTAGAAATATAAATATCCTCTACTGATTGGGGATCAGAGAACTAGTTACTTTATTATTAATTAATTAAGTTTACAAGCTCGCATATGTTGTTCAATTTAGTATTCTAAATATAGTCTACCCTCTTTTTACGGAGAACAGTCATAACTACGTTGCACCAATCGAATATAAACCTATGTAGGTAGCATATTGTCTTTGACAACACTAAGTTTAAGGTATACATTAACGCTGATTGGCTAGAAGTTGAATCAGAGTGCTGACGTCAGAGCAAACATGCTCTGTATTTTATAACATGGAGTTGAGCATCTATCTTATATTGTCTTTGGAGATAACATCTATAATCGAGCAGTATGGTTAAAGTTGTGAGAATTTTTCAAATTTTGTTAGATGTCTCTCGATGCTACTCGGATTCTTGTAGCCAGAAATTAGGAATATCTTTAGCTCCACGAGGTCCTGCATCGTATGAGACTAGTTTCTTTTTCATTTTGCGGAGTGAACAGACGAAATTCATACCCTTGATGAATTCATCCGTAAAAAATAAACTGACAGATTTGTCCCTTTTCATAGACGAACAAGGTATGATACGCGTTGGTGGGCGGCACCGTTTTTCTGACATTCAGTATGATCAAAAACACCCTTTATTCCTCCCATCTGATTCATCCTTCACTAGGCTGGTAATTAGTCATTATCATTCTGCTACATATAAAGCATCAGGGACGTTGCATTACTATAAGCGCTATCATAAATACTGGATTTTTTTATCCAACATGCTTCAAAGTTCATTCGACGTATCTTATCCACTTGTGTCATTTGCCACCGTTTCAGACTGCGCCTAGCTACTCAACGCATGAGTTATCTTCCTAAGGACAGGTTAGAATGTGTTCCCCCATTTACAAATAGCGGCATGGATGTCTTCGTTTCTTATCAAGTTACTGATGGAAAAAACACAAGATAAACCTCAACAAAGAAGTGCAGGGCGCTAATTTTCACTTGTCTGAATTCACGTGCAACGCACATTGAGCCGCTTCCTCATCTGGACATACCTACATTGAAAAACGCTATTCGACAATTTTGTGTGCATCAGAAGAACGGTCAAGCACCTGCGAAGTGATCAAGGCAGCAATTTCGTAAGTGTTATGAGTTATGACTAAGGAGGTTGCTAACGAACTCGCACAAAACAATTGTGAGTGGATTTTAACACCACCCAAGGCCAGACATCATGGAGGAATTTGGGAGCGTCAGATTCAAACCATTAAAAAGTTGCTCAATGTTTGCTTCTTTCAACTTGTCGCTCGATTACTCTCTCGAGACGATTTGTACACCTTTCTCCAAGAATATTGTGCAATAGTAAAAACACTCCGTTGTGGGAGTTTCTTCATATCCTAACGATCCGCGCACTCTCACTCCAGCAATGATCCTCACATTGCGATGCAATCAACTTAATAGCTCAGATAAGTTTTCATCTGCAGACCTGTTAGCATATGGTCGGAAACGTTGGAGGAGGGTCCAATATTTGAGCAACCTGTTTTGTTCCGGCTGGCGAAAGGATTACCTCCAGAAGCTACAACGAAGATGCAAATGGCATTATAAGTCACGGTCATTTTAACCAGGCGATCTGGTTATTCTGAGGGACAAGACCTGCAAACGTCACCAATGGCCTATAGCTAGAATTGTTGCCGTCAAACAAAGTTTTGACAATTTTGTCAGATCAGTGGATTTACTCGTAGCTAACAGGTCAGGTTCACCACACAATTTGTCACAACCGATAACTGAACTTGGACTTCTGGTTAACGTGGAAGATTGATTCCTAAGCGAATTTTTAATAGTTCGAGTAGTGTCGCGGTACAAGACGTATCTGCAATTTTTATTTTTAATGTTCATTCTTACAACATTCTGATACCTTCTGTTTTCCTTTATTATTTCTTTTCATATTGTTTCATTGAATGGTTCTGTAGCACTAGTTTCTGCCGCATTTTTGAGACCTCAATTCTGTTGTTTCTTTAATTACTTCGCCATATCCTCAGAAAGTGTCCTACCTCCGAAGCGAACGCATGTTCTTTCCATTGCTCTTCAATCTTACAGTTCAAAATATCATTGCACAGAGAAGTTAATCTATATAACATAATAAACCTGTTTCATATTATTAAATCTATTATTGTAAATTTCTATATATACTTAAAACATTGTTTACCAAGATAGTTTCATGTATTCTTGATCAAATCTGTTCACACGTTCTTATTCACAATAATTCTAAAGCTAATTTCCAATATCACTTTGTTAGGTCACCAATTATACAGCTGATGACTGAAAAAAGAAGTTTCTCTACCCTTTCAACTTATTAGTGCGATTAAAATCGCGTCACTGATCTTTAGATGTATTGGTACAATTGAAAAACTAACATTTTTGAACCTTGACCATTTCTCACTAGTTGTTTATTTTAATGAAAGATAAGAAAATTTGTGAATTTAGTAAAAAAATACAGCGCATGCCACCGCTGACGATATTGCTTCAGAAATAAACCGACGCTCCAAATTCGTACTGAATGCACGTACAAAACATGTACAGAATAGAAATAATTATATTATTTATAAATGTATAATTTTATTATCATAAATAAATATCATAAATATTTTGATTTTAAATATCATATCTAAATTCAATATTATTCTCTTTATGCCGTTTATAAATAATTAGCAATGAATAATATATCAATCATGTAGGCAACTCCAAGAATACGTCTGCTACTATTCATTTGTCCGGTTATTATTCAGTAGTCCGACATCCCATTAGTCAGACACTTTTGTAGTTTATTACTAATTAAACATAAAATATATGTATATCGGGAGGTGTGCCGCCCACAAACCCTCCTGCCAGGTCATTAATTAATCATGAAGTGTGCAGTACAACAAACTACATTAAATGATGAAATCAAGTGAGGGATTGCATCATAAATTAATATTAGAAATGAAGTAAAATGAAAGAGTAATATAAAATTTGAAAAAATGAAAAATTATTTTATTATTTAGATTGGTTATCAATAATATTTTTTATTTTAATCAAAAATAAAACGAAAAATTACACAGAAAGATGCGCAACTGTCGGACTAATGGGGCGTCGGACTATTGAGAAGTCCCCCATTTGTCCGACGCATCACTATTCCGACACTTTTGTAGTTAGTTTAATAATGATTTAACATGAAAGTCATAAAATAAAACATTTTCATAAAACAGTTAGCTTTTTTAAATCAAATATTAGGAAATGAAATAAATATACTTAACCAACTGGTATTAACTGTACGTTTATAACAGAACTTGTTCCATTTACGTTGTTGCACTTACTTGAACGGTGCTTTCTAACGGTCTGGCGGGTCTGGACCACAGTATAAAGAATAGGGGAGTAGATCAATCTCATATGGGAGACATCTTAAGAATATCATACGAAAATTTAATCTGTCTATAATATTTTCAGGATCTATGATTTCAAACGCATATTGTCACAACCCTAATAAAACAAAGTTAAGAGAAACCTCAACTTAGTTTCGAATGGATTCAAAATCTTTGAGAATTGCCATCTTGGTTGTTGATTCAGCCAAATTAGAGAGTTGCTGATTACAACTAATTTTTATCCAATCTTTGTAATCATGTCTCCTAAAATTGTTTTAAAAAATGTAAACTATTTTCTGCTGTATTTTTACTATCTTTAAAGTAACCTTCACGCGCGTTTGCCATTGTTATTTGTTTGAATCTAGAACTCCCCTTGGTTTGTCTACACTTTTCACAATCACGTGACTCTGGGAGTCGCTGATTGTTTCAAGATTGCTGACGTCACGCACCATCCACTTGAAAAATAATAACACACAACTGGGCTGCTGCCCTAATCTTTACACTCTGGTCTGCACTCTGCAGTGTCACAGAATTTCAACCAATCACGTTAAAGACGTCACTCCAATAATTTTTCCCGCCACTGACGTCACGCTTCACAATCTCATCTGCGACTTCATTGGTTGGTTCAATTTATGATTTTTCGTATTTGAAATTGATATAACAACTAAACTTTATTCAGTCGATTAGTTATTTAGCATTAGTATTATATCAGTGGATGTGTGACTTTCGAGTGACGTCTTTATACTTCCTTTGTATAATCGAGCTTTATAGTAGTTTTTTAGTGAAAATAATCCTACTCGGTTGTAGGTCACGAACCCCCCTGTTTTTAATCCTTAATTACCTATATTATTTAATACTTATTCACATCTAGTAGTTCATTACTGATTAAACATAAATATTTGAATATCGGTGGGCTTGCCGCTCCCCGAACCACCCCCCCCCCCGGCCAGGTCATTAAACAATCATGAAATGTGCACTATAACAAACTAGCGGATACAACAACTACATTAACAACTCTCAGTCATTTCCATCTAAGTAGTTCTTCTTTTATTTAACTTGGTAAATAAGGATTAAAAAACAGGGAGCGGGGGCTCGTGACCTGGGGGGCTCTTAACCGTACCCCAAGCTACTCACAGTAATTCAGAAAAAAGTGGCTTAAGGAAAAGTCGTTCAGCCGGTGGTTGTGTTAAGTGCCGGGTTCACAAGATAAAGCCTAGGTATTGCAAATTATGTAAGTGTAAACTACAATCAAAGTACTGTCAAATGGTAAATCACGAGAAATCAAAGAAAAATCGTATTGGTTCTTATCTGTTGGTAAGAAAGCTCTTACTAATTTCTTAGTTCCAAATTGCAATAAAGCTGCATATGTTGAGGCTATACCACGTAACATGAAATGTTGCAAAGATTACGAGGTACCATCATTATTACTATATATGATAGGCACTATGGCAGGATATGATAGACACTTCTGATACAATTGTAAATGTACACTTCCTATATTAATCCAAATGTGGCTCAATACATATTTTATTATGGATCAACGGAGTTCAAAAGGTAAGAAAACAGTACATTATGTTTTTTTTTTCAATTTAGCTTTATTTTCAGCTTTTTAAATTTTGATTTAGCGTCATTTTATTTTACACAGTTTAGCTTTTTTCTGTAAATTACATTTGGCAATGCTGATTAATATGGTGTGCGTGCGATGATGGTTGTTTGGAAATGAGATTATGTGTACCTGTTACAATTAATAAGGAAATTCTATTTGTTATCATGGAGGATTAAGTTTAGGATAAACTTACAATGCATGGTGTTAAAATAAAATAAATAATATATTAAATATAAGGAGAATTACAGTTAGTATTTTATATTTCAGGATTAGAAATTTGAGAATGTATGACGTGAGTCACTAAAAAAGGATTTCACCTTAGATAATGTCACCAAATAATCAAAACACCAGTCAATGCATAGTTTTAGTAGAGACGAAGTACAGCTCTATACCTCAGGTGCAAGGTATATTAACTACAAGGTAGAGTATTGCGCAGGTTCATATCAAGATGATTACAGTTTTGTTGTGAAAGACGCTGGCTGGTGTGCGGCCGTGTGCCCCATGATAATTATTTTTACATAGAAACAAGGTCTGTTATTCATTCTTTTTCGAATAAAATGCCTTTCAACTTGATTTTTTGGACTAAACTGGCTGTATTCAACATTGTGAAAACTTTTCATACCTTTTTTAGTAAGGTTTAATAGGGAAAAACGTATTGTTTTTCTTCAAAGTACGTTTATGTAAGAGCTGTCGATCCTGTCTCTTCTTATCCTGTCTATTTCTTCCTAATTCCTACATTTTTAGAAAACCTAAATAATTTAATCAGAACAATTACACTTTTTTCATTGCATCCGCACACAGCACAAACAACCACGGCAAAAAATTTTATATACAAATAACTAATTAAGTAGCTGTATCTATTATTGCAGGGGCACACGGCCGTGTGTTCGTTTGTGCGTATTTGTTTATGCGCAGAGGAGTCTAAAATTCGTATCAAGGCGTAGCATACCTTGTTAAGTTAATATACCTTGCTCAGGTGTGATTGTTGCTATGGTGGATTATTATTTACCTTCGAAGAATGCGGAAATGTTATATTTCACCCGGAATTTATTTATCATATTGTTTATTCGTATAACTGAAAAGTGTTCAACCAAATTGGCTGAAATTTGGTGAAACGATTGGTCAATTTCCAGTGACCTGCTGGTAGAATTTTGGGAGCGATCCGGTCGAAGTTCAAGGTCATTTATAACTCAAAAAGTAGTGAGCCATATTGCATGAAACTTAGGACGATTGGTCAATATACATGATAATTTTTGTTAGATTTTGGAGTAATCAGGTCAAAGATCAAGGTGAAGGCCATTATGACTCAACAATTCAAAAAGTATTCAACCAAATTGTCTGAAATATGATGGGACGATTAGTCAATATCCAAGTGCCATCTGTTAGAATTTTTGGAGCGATCCGGTCAAAGGTCAAGGTCATTTATAACTCAATAGGTATTGAACCATATTGCATTACACTTGGTGGGCTGATTGTTAATTATCAGTTACCAATTTATAAGATTTTGGGAGAAAACGAGGCAAAGCGGCGGGGAAGGTATGCGCTCACAGAGGGCACGCAATCTAGTCACTCATAATTTCATCAGCGCTTATAATAGTTATTCCTTTGAAGGTCTTCTGTGGATTTGCTCTCATAGAAAACTATTCAAGGGTAGACTCTTTCACAAATGACTATAATTTCAGCAAGCACACTTACCTAACTAATATTCTTAAAATTGATTATTCCCTAAAGGTTAAACTAATAAATTAAATTGAGATTTACAAAGGGTAGATATGAAGAAAATTGGTAAGTTGCACAAATATTATATAAATGCGACAAACAATAAAATGGTGGACCTTTAATAGGAGTCCAGTGAGCCCCCAAATGGTACGTTGGAACACTCCTGAACCTCCTCTCATTGAAATTATTTATTGTTTATGTTTGATTTGGTAACTGAAAGGTCCCGTGCACTTACTTTAATTAGGTGAAATCACTGCTAGAATTGAAATATAACTCCTATCCAAAAGGTTTTGTTCACTAAATCCTAATCAAGAGCTTTGTAACTATACCATTTACAGTGTACCCAGGGAATTGAAACTATTTTTTTTTTCCAGAATTTAGACCTGCGAATAACGCAAAATCTTAATAAATTTTATTCAAATATGAAAATATGTACTACACAATATAAAGACATTACTTACCCTATACAGGGACTTCTTAGGTTTAATTTTTAAGTTAAAGAGTTCACAAAGTTTGAAGTAATAAATCGATATAGATCTGTTAGTAGCAATAGATATTAATTTGTATGAATTAGGACGGTTACTGTAGTACCGAACACATCTAAGTAAATTGTTTAAATATTAAAGTTAAATTAATGATCCAGTAACAGAATAATAAGTGACTATTTAAATTGAATTGCTATATAAATAATTAGTATGAAGAGGAAAAACTTTCACTACCGTTTATTATGCATTGATAAGAAACAATAAATAAATCAACTGATGTTGCCGAAACAACAATGATCAGAGATTTTCTCTGGACAAAAATCGGAATAGAGAAAATGAATTTTATTTGACAATATAAACGAATTTTATTTGGGGGTAATAAATAAATTAAATAATTAGGACACCACATCACTCCCCTTCCAGTCAGCGGAGCTGAGGAAAGTGATGAAATGTATAACACAATAAATCATACGGTATCAAAGATCTACCTAGATTAACAACATTAAAACAAACAAACTAATAATATATGAAATCGATAAGTTTCTTGAACTTAACGTGTCTTCCACGAGACGAAATTTTAGTTTTACTTGAGTTCTTCTTTTCTTGATTCCTCTGTTCGCTTTGTCTGTAACCAGGCCGTTTGTAAGAGACAGTTTCATCAGGTAACTTCTCGGCTGTCTCGTTTCTTACATAGTCATTATGTATAGCTTCATTATTTGTGTTTGAAGTAAGGTTACGCTGCTTCCTTTGATTAAAATTCAATTTTACTGGCTTTAATCTATCCACCGAGACTGATTCATCTCTTCCTGTTAATGTTTCAATGATGAACGAGGAACGGGCCTGTATAAGGAGCTTCGAGAGGACGTCTTACTCTATCTACTCTTAACCAGACATGAGTACATTTATTGAGTTCATCGGGTATATAACTTTTTATATTACCCCTAGACTTCGGCTTAAATACAGACAAATCTAAATTTTCCATTTGTTCAGCCAATAGCTTAACGTGTTTGTCCGTAAATTCTTCGTGCTCAGAGTTGTCAATAAAGGGTCTGGGAAGTAGAAATTTTGCTCCGGTCACAGCAGTAAATGGAGAATAGCCAGAATCATTCGGTATGCTGCGAATACCTAGAAGGACAACTGGCAATGCATCCAACCAAGACTGCTTCCTTGCTGATATTGCGGTTTTTAATGTTCTATGAGCACGCTCGATCATCCCATTACACTGTGGGTGATAGGATGTGGTTCTAAGTCTGTGGAATCCGACTAATCTTGATAATTCCTTGAAAAGTTCCGATTCAAATTGGGTGCCTCTATCGGTGATAACATGTAATGGCACACCGAATCTCGAAATCCAGGTAGTGACGAATCCAGATGCTACAGTCGCAGCGGTGATGTCTGTCATCGGTACAGCTTCCACCCAACGAGTAACTCTCTCTATACAGGTCAGGATATACCTGTATGGACTGGTGTAGTTTTCACCATGTAGCTTGGCAGGTGGTAGTGGATCCACTATGTCCACATGTACAGTTTGAAACCGTTCAGAAGGCAATTTGAATTCTACAATCGGAGCTTTAGTGTGCCTCTGTATCTTACTCTGCTGGCACACTGTACATTCTTCACACATTTTCCGAATAGATCTGTCAATATCCGGCCAAAAGTATCTCTCCTTGATTAGTTTTAATGAACCCTTCACTCCTGGATGTGATATATCATGTAAAGATTTAAATACAGCTTCGCGCGATGATTCTGGTACGAATGGTCGAGGGTATTGGAGAGAATTATCGCACCAAATATTCAGATCTTTGTCAAGTTTGAAGGATTTCAAACGTTCCTTGTATGAATTTAATTCTTCGCATGTTCTTTGATCTTTAGCTAACGATGGAAGGTCACATGCATCACAATTAATAGCATTAGCGTATCTAGACAGACAATCTGCCACTATATTCTGATCTCCTCGGATATATTGTATATCAGATAGATATTCAGTTAAAGCAGATAAATGTCTCTGTTGTCTGTCCGATTTAGCTGGGGTTTGACTGTGAAATGCCGACTGCAACGGTTTATGGTCAGTGAAAAGAACAACTTTGTATCCTTCAATGAAAGGTTTAAACTTTAAAACAGCCAAGAAGGCGGCTAGTAACTCCCTATCAAATGTGGAGTAGCGTGATTGAGGAGCGGAAAGCTTCTTAGAAAAGAACCCTATTGGAATAGGTTTACCGTCGATCATCTGGTTCATTGCAGCTCCTACTGCAAACTGTGAGGCATCAGTAACTAATTGGTAATCAGTTACTCCTGGTTTTGGATGACTTAGTGCTGTAGCCTCACACAAAATCTTCTTTATATCGTTAAATGCAGTGATAACTCTTTGATTCGCTTCTAGATGTTTAGAATCTGGGTTATCTCTGGCTAAATCTGTAAGAGGCAATATTAGTCTGGCAAAATTTGGAATTAAATGACAATAATAACCAATCATTCCGATAAAACTTTTCAATGATTTTGAGTTAGTTGGTATGGGAAAATTAAGAATAGATTCAGTTTTATTGGAGGTAGGTTTTATCCCTTCAGAATTTATCTCAAAACCAACAAAATCTATCTTATCTTGAAAAAACTGGCACTTTTTAAGAGAAATTCTCAAATTATTATCAGACAGGGTTTTAAGGACAAGCTCAAGATCTTTATAATGTTGTTCGATCGACTCTGAATAAACTAAAATATCATCCAAGTAAATAAAGACAGGTTCTACATTCATGAAAATATTATCTATGTATCTTTGAAAAGTTGAACCCGCATTCCGCAAGCCAAAAGGCATACAAACAAATTCATACAACCCGAAAGGGGTAGTTATTGCCGTCTTTTCAATGTCGTCCGGATGGACAGGAATTTGGTGATAAGCACGGACCAAGTCAATTTTTGAAAATACCTTTTTTCCATATAGGTTAGAGGTAACACTCCTGAGCATTGGTGGAGGGTACCTATCTGGCTTAGTGTTAGCATTCAATACCCTATAATCTCCACATGGCCGCCATTCATCTCCGTTATCTTTTTTAACCATGTGAAGAGGAGATGCCCATGGTGATTCTGATTGTCGAATGATTCCGCTTGCTAACATCGTCTTGAATTCTCTTTTAGCCGCTTCTAGTTTATCAGGGGCAAGATTTCTACGCCGACAATAAAGAGGTTGTTTATCGCCTGTATCGATCCGGTGATAAATTTTAGATCTTGATTTTGAAGAGAGATTTTGAGTGGATGTCAAAGAAGGATACTTCTTTATCAAATCAATTGCTTTACTGTGTATTTCTGGAATTTCATTAATCTTGATTGTGTTTACATTTTCGTTTGTCTTCTTTACTGTCGCTTTGTAATTTGTATCAGAATCTATTAACATCTGACGTTTGCAGTCTATCAGCAAACCGAAGTTAGAAAGGAAATCGTAACCAAGTAATGGATCTGTCACGTCAGCAATCACGAAACACCACGTAAAAACTCGACGTAAAGGTTTGAGTATTACGTCCATTACAGCTTCACCATATACTTTAATAGATTCGCCTGATGCTGAAGATATATGAATTCCAGTTGGAGTAAGGTTAATGCCGTTTGCAATAGAACGTGGTATAATAGAAATAGAAGCTCCTGTGTCTAGAACAAAGTTAATTTTAGCAGTATTTATTATCGCTTGTACCTTGAGTAGTGGCGAGGAGGTTACTGCCATTGCTGCTCGCCTTCTCAGTTTTCCTGATTGGAGCTACGAGCTGGCGAAGAGCTCCTAGATGATGGTCTTGAAGAAGGTTTAATATGAAAATTCATCTTGGAGAGGAACTTGCACCAAGGTTTACAGTATTTTGCCATATCTCCATAGTAAATGTGGCTCCTGCACACCTTAGGCCTTTGGTTAGGGTGATAGGGTTTCAATCCTATCGGCACACTGGTCAGTTTATCTTCTTGTTTATCGTTAGGGTAGCGTCTTGGCCTAACATCTAGTTGAGACGGTTGATTAACATAGTTAATTTGAGAGTGAATTGGAATCAAACCATCAGCTATACCACCCAACTGGTCGAGAGACAGAGATTGCTGAGCACCTACAGCATGTGCAATAGTCGATGGTAGGCTTTGAAGAAATTTAAGTCTTACTAAATCATCACTAGCTCCAACTTTCCCCGCGATTTGCTGTAGTTGACGCAAATACACGGAAGGTCTCCCTGTCATCGTTGTAGACGATATTAATTTTTCAAATAACTCTGGTTTGGTTTTCTCAAAGAATGAAATAATGGATTCCTTCATTTCGTCATAGTTCTCTTTGTCTAAAATGCTAGGAGACACGCTTTCTAGCACTTCAGTAGGCAATGATGCAAGGCAATGGAAGAATTTAGTCGTAGTCTGAGTAATTCCTTTCAATCGGAATTGAGCCTCCATTATTCGAAACCACATGGCTGGTGAAGTTTCAGAGAATACCGGTGCTTTAACCGACACAGTTTGAGCAGAATCATTCTCATCGTCGCCTGCCATAATAAGGTAGGTAGATGTATTTGAGAGTTGTGAAGACTGGGAATTTTTTAAACCGGGGTCACCAATTGTACCCAGGGAATTGAAACTATTTTTTTTTCCAGAATTTAGACCTGCGAATAACGCAAAATCTTAATAAATTTTATTCAAATATGAAAATATGTACTACACAATATAAAGACATTACTTACCCTATACAGGGACTTCTTAGGTTTAATTTTTAAGTTAAAGAGTTCACAAAGTTTGAAGTAATAAATCGATATAGATCTGTTAGTAGCAATAGATATTAATTTGTATGAATTAGGACGGTTACTGTAGTACCGAACACATCTAAGTAAATTGTTTAAATATTAAAGTTAAATTAATGATCCAGTAACAGAATAATAAGTGACTATTTAAATTGAATTGCTATATAAATAATTAGTATGAAGAGGAAAAACTTTCACTACCGTTTATTATGCATTGATAAGAAACAATAAATAAATCAACTGATGTTGCCGAAACAACAATGATCAGAGATTTTCTCTGGACAAAAATCGGAATAGAGAAAATGAATTTTATTTGACAATATAAACGAATTTTATTTGGGGGTAATAAATAAATTAAATAATTAGGACACCACAACAGTTCTAGCTGTTGATCCAAATTAAATAATATTTGATCCAAGTGAATTTCAATTTGATCCTTTTGAAATTGATCCTTATGAAATTGAATTTGATCCTTTTGAAATTGAATTTAATTTAATCCAAGTGAAATAATATTTGATCCCAGTGAAATAATATTTGATCCAAGTGAAATTGATATCATTCCGATACTTCACAATTTGTGTCTTTGTCTGTTGGTTGGTTGGTCGGTTGCAAGAAAAATGTTACGATTTTAACATTAAAAATATAATATATATTTGTATAATTTATGAGATTACGATTGGCCAATCATAATTTCACATTGCCCACCATAATCTTTCATTGCCCACCATAATCTTTCATTGTCCACCCTAATTTTTCATTGCCTACCATAATCTTTTATTGCCTACCATATTCTTTTATTGCCTACCATAATCTTTCATTTTCCACCTTAATCTTTCATTGCTCACTATAATCTTTCATTCTCCACCATAATCTTTCATTCTCCAACATACTCTTTCATTACCCACCATAATCTTTCATTGCCCACCATAATCTTTCATTGCCCACCATAATCTTTCATTGCCCACCCTAATCTTTCATCGTCCTCCATAATCTTTCATTGCCCATCATAATCTTCCATTCATTGACATTGCCATTCATGTAAATTTTTATCCCTATTTTTATTCATATTTTTATATACAATTTTTTTACCCAATTTATTTACACAAATTTATTTCACGCAATTATTTTTCACACAAAATATTTGTGTATATCTCAATATGATTTTTGTATATAGGTTTATTATATTTTATATTTTTTTGTTTAATATATACTTCTTATGGTGGGCAATGAAAGATTACGGTAGGTAATGAAAGATTATGGTAGGCAATGAGAGATTTTGGTGGGCAATGAGAGATTATGTTGGGCAATGAAAGATTATGGTGGGCGATTAAAGATTAGGGTGGACAATGAAAGATTATGGTGGACAATGAAAAATTACGTAGGTAATGAAAGATTATGGTGGGCAATGAGAGATTCTGGTGGTCAATGAGAGGTTATGATGGGAAATGAAAGATTATGATGGGAAATGAAAGATTATGGTAGGCAATGAAAGATTATGGTGGGTAATGAAAGATTATGGTGGGTAATGAAAGATTATAGTGGAAAATGAAAGATTATGGTGGAGAATGAAAGATTATAGTGGGCAATGAAAGATTATGGTAGGCAATAAAAGATTATGGTGGGCAATGAAAATTTAGGGTGGACAATGAAAGATTATGGTCGGCAATGAGAGATTATGATTGGCCAATCGTAATCTCATAAATTATACAAATATTTATTATAATTTTAATGTTAAAATCGTGACATTTTTCTTGCAACCGACCAACCAACCAACAGACAAAGACACAAATTGTGAAGTATCGGAATGATATCAATTTCACTTGGATCAAATATTATTTCACTTGGATCGAATATTATTTCACTTGGATTAAATTCAAATTCAAAAGGATCAAATTCAATTTCATAAGGATCAATTTCAATTTCACTTGGATCAAATTCAATTTCATAAGGATCAAATTCAATTTCATAAGGATCAATTTCAATTTCAAAAGGATCAAATTCAATTTCATAAGGATCAATTTCAATTTCAAAAGGATCAAATTCAATTTCATAAGGATCAAATTCAATTTCATAAGGATCAATTTCAATTTCAAAAGGATCAAATTCAATTTCATAAGGATCAATTTCAATTTCAAAAGGATCAAATTCAATTTCATAAGGATCAAATTCAATTTCATAAGGATCAATTTCAATTTCAAAAGGATCAAATTCAATTTCATAAGGATCAATTTCAATTTCAAAAGGATCAAATTCAATTTCATAAGGATCAAATTCAATTTCATAAGGATCAAATTCAATTTCATAAGGATCAAATTCAATTTCATAAGGATCAATTCCAATTTCACTTGGATCAAATATTATTTCATTTGGATCAACTAGAACTGTAAATTGTATAGTGAACAAATGAGACAAGTAAAGGAACAATAACCTGATGAGAAATACTACCAGGGTAACAATAGGGAAAAGAGACAAATACCTGATATGTATAGTCTTGGTGCACATGTGTCCCATTACGCAACAGTATAGAGTCTTGGGTGTTGATACGATGGTACGTATCATTTCTGGGGTTTGAGAATAGGCACTAATCTTCCATATTTTATGGAATTATATGCAAATTTATCTCTTCAAAACTAATTGTTCATCCTTTCTTTCCATAATTCAGTGATTGATCTAAATAATGTCTTATCAATTACAAAAGAAAAGGAAGGGGGTAATGACCGGTTGTAGAACACCATGGGGCTGTTCGCAACACCGAGTCTAGAGCCGATCTAACAGAGACACAAGTCCAAAACAAGAGCAGTTACAATTTCAGGCCTATAGTTCAAACATTTACAATCATCGAATCATGCACATACTATGCTCGTGATCAATAAACCTATTGGTACAAAAATAATGTCTAGCTATGGACTATGGTATCATAACTGACTTTCAGAGTAAAGATTAAAAGAGAGGAGGTAAGCGATTAACATCTTTCGATACTCTTGTGAACTAAAGTTATTTCAAAGGACTGTTGAAAATAAATACAAAATTATATTTACATATTCCCCTCACCCGATGAAAATGTAAAATGATCTCATTACCTTCGCAGAATGCAGAAAGGTATATTTTACCCGGCCTTTGTTACCTTCGCAGAATGCGGGAAGGTCAAGTTCTAGCCGTCGTTTATTTATTTATTTATCATCTTGTTATTCACTTAACTGAAAAAGTGTTCAACCAAATTGCCTGAAATTTGATGGAACGGTTGGTCCATGCCGAGTGACCTGCTGCTAGAATTTTGGGAGTGACCTGGTCAAAGGTCAAGGTCATAGTCATTTATAATTCAAAATGTATTGAACCATATAGCATTAAACTTGATGGGACGATTGGTCAATATGCAGGAACCATATTGTTAGATTTTGGGAGCGATCGGGTGAAAGATCAAGGTCAAGGTCATTTGTACCTCAATAACTCAAAGAGTATTCAACCAAATTGTCTGAAATTTAGTGGCACAATTGGTCAATGTCCAGGAACCATCAGTTATAATTTTGGGAGCAATCCGGTTAAAGGTCATTTATAACTCGATAACTCAAAAAGTATTGAACCATATTACATTAAACTTGGTGGGACAATTGGTTATCATACAGTTTGCAGTTTATTGAATTTTGGAAGAGAATGGGTCAAAACGGTGGCGAAGGCATGCGCTTTACCGAGTGCACATAATCTATTTTATTTATTTATCATATTTTTATTTGCATAACTGAAAAAGTGTTCAATCAAATTGCCTGAAATTTGGTGAAACGATCGGCCAATGTCCAGTGACCTGCTGGTAGAATTTTGGGAGCGATCTGGTAAAAGATCAAGGTCATTTATAACTCAAAAAGTAGTGAACCATATTGCATGTAACTAGGTACGACGATTGGTCCATTATCCAGTCCCCAGTTTATTTTATTTTGGTAGAGAACGGATCAAAGCGGCGGTGAATGTATGCGCTCTACCGAATGCACGCAATCTAGTTTTATATGTTAAGTAAGATGCCTCGGTATCTAAGTATGTTCATTATAATAATAATAATCTTTATTGATATCTCACAAAAGTTAAAAACAATGTACATAACTATTTAAAATATTAAGCCCATATTAAACCATTTAAGGTTTTAAGGGCAACCAGAGTAAGGTTAGGACAATTTTATTGTGAATTATTTTCACATGAAAAAAGAAAAGTATAATTTTATATAATTTATTAATTCGAATAATAAATATACAACCAATATTTATGTGCAAAATATGTACGATAGAACGTACCTCAATAAAATCTACCAACTCATTTTAATTACTCAGTATCCCCAGCAATTTAAAAAACGAAAAGAAAATGGTATCGGCACTGTGATTCCATATTTCGGCAATGAAAAACACATGTGCCCACCCCTGATAAAGACACAAGAATTCATGCATCCACGAAACGCATAATTCAATATAGTGCAATTTGTACAAATAATACGGTTCAATATACAGGGTGGGGCGTAAGTTTGGAAGCAAAGGAAAGTGCATATTATAATCCAACGAAAAATATATTTAATAATTTACAGTTTTGTATTATTACATAAGGGTTTTAAGAATTCAAAAATCATAAATTTATTCAAAATGTCCCCCCTTGTTTTTAATAACAGCCTCAAATCTCCTCCGAACTCCTCCTACTGCGGCACGCAACTGTTCTTGTGAAATTTCCTTCCAAGATCTCTGGAGCGAACGCTTCAAATCATCCACACTGCGATGGAATTTACCACGGGCCTTTGATTCAAGAATGGACCATACCGAAAAGTCCATAGGATTAACATCTGGGGAGCAGGGAGGCCACATTTTTTTGGACCAAAACCGTGGAAGATGGTCAAGGCACCAGTTTTGAGTGACATTTGCAGTATGTGAAGTTGTGCCGTCTTGCTGAAATGTCCATAGAGTGTCATTACCGAAGTGATCCTTAGCTGACTCCAACATTGGCGTCAAAATATTCTCAATATAACATTTAGCATTGATTTTGGCGCCTTGTTCCACAAAAATTAAAGGAGATCTCCAAGTTTCTGAAACGGCGGCCCAGACCATTACTGAAGCAGGTTTCATGGTTCTGTGGACAGTTTTTTGGTTGTATGGGATGTCTTTTGCACTTTTACCAATTATTCTGTCATTCCTCCGGTTGTGAGCCATTTCCACTGTGAAATTTTTTTCGTCAGACCAAACAATTTCACCAGCCGTGCCAGACTTCAATTCTCTCAGAAGTGCTTTGCTTCTCTCCAATCTCTTTTTCTTTACAGCTTCTGACAGAGTCTGTCTCTTTTGGAGGGTGAGAGAGGACATCTTTAGGTCTTCTTTGACAACTCTTCTCATTGTTCTGGGACTCACATTAGCTGTTTTGGCTAACAATCGTATTGACCTTTTCGGGTTCCTCCTGATCTTCTTTCGGGCACATTTTATCAGTTGTTTGGTGCGTTGTGAGCGTGGTCTACCACTTCTTGGACGATCAGTCAAGTCTCCTCTCTCATTAAAACGCTTCACACACTTCCAAACAGTCGATCTCGCTATTGAGAGAGTCTTTGAAATGACGGAATCTGACTTCCCGGCACGGTGTAGAGCAATAATGGCTTCTCTTTTGTCTGACATTTTTGAATTGACTAAATTTTTGTAAAAAATATCACTGCCACGTCATAATGTAGTGTCTCTACTATAGTTCAAACCCTATCACCTACTTAGGAACTTATTTTTAAGAATTATATTAATGTTTGAAAAATTGCTTCCAAACTTACGCCCCACCCTGTATAATAAGTTACAACCATACTATAATCCAATACAATGCAGCCAAATAAATACACTTCCATCTATTACAATGCAATATATTACAACTCAATTAATTACAATTCAATACAATCTCATATAATACAATTCTATCAATACAATAAAATATATTACATAGTTACTATTATCAAACTGTACCAGCCTCTGTGCATTAAATAATAATAGAGACAATAGAGACTCCTTGTACATTCTACAGAAGCTACAGATTTTTAGCATTTTCAATATGAGGACGAATCCCATTCCAAAGTTTTTGCACTACATAGGGAATGAAATTTAGTTTTTGAGTGAGACGCTGGAATTGGGAAGCACTTCCTTTCGATTACGAGTATTGTGCTCTCTTTTAATATTAACAGGTAGCGTCAACGCTGGTAATTCCCTTGCACCTGGAATGTGCGGGCATTACCCCGCACCCCCCCCCCCCCTTATCTCCAGAACTATTTGGAAATTTAAATTTCTGTTTACGGCATTGGAAAGAGCAGGTTTTCAACCCTCAGGACAAATAATATTATCCATATTAGGTTTCGGTAAGTTTTTTTAATTATCTTTCAAATAGGACATTATAAAATTATGCACCAAACATTAGCATTAGTAATATCAGATAATTTTGCAAGATTTGCTGCAGAATCCACAATTCTCAATCAAATTTGATCACGTTTGTGACATATTAAAGGTTAATTAGCTTACTTTAATATACTACTTACTTTTTTTGTTCAGGTGAGCCAAAAATGTACTATATGGCAACAAAGTAGTGCGGGGTTTGCCTGGCATGAAAAAAATATGCAGGGCATTATCCCGCACTTTTACAGTACAATAAAAAGTTGAATTTTTAGCATGATAAGATATAAAAACCATAGATAATTGTGCAGCGTGTATACATGTAGTGTGTATACATACTGTGTGTAGTGTGTATACATACTGTGTGTAGTGTGTATACATACAGTGTGTAGTGTGTATACATACAGTGTGTAGGGTGTGTACGTACAGTGTGTAGTGTATGTGCGAAAAGATGCCCGTCTAAACTTTTATTATGCAGGAGTATTTATACACCAACAAAAAAGTGAATATGAAATAAACTCTTGTCTGTAACCCATGTTTCAGAAGCTGGAAAATTCTAAGCCAATTTTTGAGCCACAATTTCACAAAAATTCTGAGCCAAGCCAATTTGGCTCATTTTTTTTTGGATATTTCAAGCCAAAATTAACATGGGAAGATAGGAATTAATTCAAAATGTTAAGCCAATTAGACATATCTGAGTTTTGGCCTATTGAAATCTAAGCCAATTAATTGGCTTTAACTGATATACTCTGTTACATGGTCTGTTACGTGAATCGGACTTCACAAAAATGAACTTAAAACTATTTTCTGATGTTTGAGCAAACATTTAAAGTATATTTATAACTTTAAAGTTATAACTTTTCGTAATAGTAAATTATGCGCGATTTATATTTCAGGTGGCTCAATATTATATTTTCAGGTGACTTAATATTGAGCCTCTTAACTTTCATAGGTGCTACTTGTTCAAACACATGACGCTATTGCCAAGAGTTGTACTAGCGTACTTTTAACATTGTTTCTAAGAGTTTGGAAGCTGTTCTTTCTGATGGTGTGATCCAAATTTGGATTGATATATTAGTTTCAAAGTTTATAGGGCTTCAGGCCATCAACCTCTGCAGTGGTACAGGGCATTACCCCGCAGTGCGGGATTAATGCCCTGTTTGCTAGAGTAGCAATTTTTTTTAGAAAAAGTTGAATAACTATTAACCCATTGGTCATAGGGCTAAGCCGTTTTGCATGTATAAAATTAGTGACTACTTCTTTCTTTTGCATCTTACAAAACTTCTCTATCTGTAACAGTTTTTAGAGATAATTGGACTTGTTCACTAAGTGCGTGGCAATGGGATGTAGGTCATAAGCCCCCTCGATCATAAGCCTGTTTTTAAGTCCTTATTTACCTATATTATTTAATCATTATTGACACTTTTGTAGTTCATTACTGATTAGACATAAAATATATGTATATAGGGGGGCGTGCCGCCCCCCGAACCACCCTGCCAGGTCATTAAACAATCATGAAGTGTACAGTACAACAATCTAGCATTAGCAACTCTCAGTTATTTCTATCTAAGTAGTTCTTCATTTGTTTAACTAGGTAAATAAGGATTAAAAAAACATGGAGGGGGGCTCCTGACCGGAGGGGGGGGGGGGCTTATGACATAGGGGGGCTCATGACTGGGGGGGGCTCTTGACCGTACCCCGTGGCAATGCCCCCGTTGACGCTAATACCCAGATCGTCCTTCCGATGGTCTTAATTTTTTGGGATGATTATATTCTTAGAATATTTTTTATTAATTCATACGTTTCTTGTTTTAAAGTGAGCTTCATATCCAAATTTCATTTCAACAGAAAATCTTCGGAAAATAGAAGACGGATCCGCAAATAAATTGACCAACGCCACAAATTTAGTGAATGTGCAAAGGAGAGGCTCAGAGGGAAAAAGACAACTTGTCGAGAGACAAGTTTATATCGAACTCACAAGATAAACTGCTATTTGGACGGTAAGTATGATTGAATTGTAATGGAAATTATTTAACTAACTAATAATATACATTAGATGAATAGCTGATTAAAATAAGAAACAAATATAAAAGAATTATGGTTATTACGATTAGAAACAAACACATAAGTATAATTAAAACAGATATAAAATTGTATTTTATGTTATCCGAAAAGACCAAGAGAGAAACACTTCTTCGTGTCCACAACTTTTAACTAACCCTCATCAGGCAGACCCATTGATTGAGGTGTTCTTTTCCTTTGTCACCTCAGACCAATTTTGTGACTATCTTCTCGGCATAAAATGCTTTCCGATTTTTGGCGTACACTTTTCTAAATATTAATTAATCCAAGTTTATACTGAAATAGACAAGAATATGTAATGTAATTCAGAGTTATGTGTAAGTTTATATTTTCACTCTTCCAGTGGATAATATCAATAAACATATACTATATCAGTCACTAGCTAGTATCATTTAACTATCGTTTCGATATATCTATATTGAAGTGTATTCAATATTATTCCATTTCTACTCATATATAGAGTGAAAATATTTGGGTTCATATTGAATCACGAAATGATCAATGATGAAGTTAATTCCAGTAAACTAAATGCAATTATCTTTTTTCGTGTATTGATAAATTTTGTCTTTACTATAATATAAGTAGCAGCTATTTGATTTGTAGGTAACGTTACCCACCAAAATTACAATTTGAGGACACAAGAAGTGTTTCTCTCTTAGTCTTTTCTGATAAAATAAAAGAACTACAAAAGTATCAATAAGGATTGAATAATATAGGTAAATAAGGATTAAAGAACAGGGGGGGGGGCTCATGACCGGGGGAGGGCTCTTGACCGGGGGGGATTATGACCTACACCCCAGAATGCCACCCCCTCAGACTACAAGAAACGAACATGTAAAAACAGACAGTTAACAAAAAGCAGGCGTGAAGCTAGTAACGCGAATCAAAAGAAGCTTGCAATTTCATCAAACTCTAATGTGAAGAAGCAACGTAAGTCGTCACGTAAGTTCTCTTCTGAGAGCAACTCCTCTTCTAATTCAGAGGAAGAAATTTGAAATGATTTACTTAAGAACGAAGTTCGCTCTCTTTCCAAAACAGTTGGTGATCTGTCTAAAATAGTTATGAGTTTCATCACTAAAGATAATGCCCCTGTCATGCTTGAACCTCAAGAAACTAGGACTGGTGAGTCTTTTATCACCTTGCAAACCAGGCCCTCTAATAACGCTATAGAATACACAAACGGTTTACTTCCAGGTGATAACCTTCCTGACAGGTTGAAGAATAAAATCTGGGAGCACAAGTTTGTCGACTTCTACTTTATCCTGTATCCCGATTCAGAAGACTCTTTAGCTTTCTCCCTGATCAAGGCTGATCAATCCACTACTTAGGATCTTACTAATAGAAAGAAAAGGCAGCTTTCTGATCAAAAATGGTGTAAAGTTTTCGACGACTTCTTGGCAATATATTGCATGAAATTTCCACTAGAAAAACAAGACTTGTTGTCTTATGGGAAGTTTGTTAAGGAACTAATGCACACTGGAAAGAATTGGGCTTACTGTGAAACTAAATTTCGGAAAGACGAAGCCTTTAGTAGATGCAAATGGTCAACAATCCGTGTGGACTTGAATATGAACAGTGCTAACAACATAGATTTAAAAATTGCAGTAAGGATTCCTCAACGTCCTAACAGAGTACTTCCGGGTTTTTGCTACAACTACCACAAGAGAAACTAGGTGCGAATCAAATAATTGCCGATTAAAACACAATTGCCCGAGATTTTACACTCCTGATCCTGCATACATGCAGTCTAGACGGGAATCTATGAATCCTATGCAACAGCCTCCACTTCCTTCTACATCATCTCATCAAAGATGGATAAAACCTATGAACCAAACCGCCACAAACATTCCAAAGACTGCATTTCTTGACAAACGAGCTTACAATATTTCAACATGCATAGTTATAGCTAAAGCACGTTTAACACCACTTGACAGAGCTCCTTTGAAAACAACTCCAAGGATTGAATTAAATGCTGCAAAACTTGCCGTGTCACTGGCTCAGAAAATTAAAATTGAACTTGTCAGTCATCAAGCTATTGATAAAACTTTCTACTGGACTGACATCAAGGCGGTATTGCAGTACATTTTCTCTGAAACTGGTCACTTCAAGACATTCGTTGCAAATCGTGTCGATTATATCAGATCTCTTACTGATTTAGGTGAGTGGAAAGCCATCCCAGAGGCAAACAAAATCCTGCCGATCTTCTCAGTAGAGGCACTTCTGATGTAAAAGAATTAGTCAAAAATCAAATCTGGATTGAAGGTCCAGACTTCCTCAAAGAAAAAGAAGAAAATTGGCCTCTCACAAAGAACTATAATGTCAGCAATGATAATCCAGAGCTGAAAAAGAAAAATCATGGTCTCTTAACTGAAAATGAGAGTGCAATAAGCAAGTTATTATATTCTACATCTAATTTATTCAAACTTAAATGTAGAATCGCTGCTTTTATTAGACTGAAGAAACTACTCAAGAAAGAACCCATTGATTCCGGACCATTTAGCGTGGACGAATTACAAGAAGCTGCAAAAGAGATTTGGAGATTGACACAAGTTCAGCACTTCTCTGATATATTAGATGCTCTTAGAAAGGAGAAACCCATTCCAAAGAAAGATAACCTCCTCAAGCTGAATCTCTTCCTAGATAATGACGGTCTGGTGAGGATAGAAGGTCGCCTGAGTAGAGCTCCAATTCCATATGATACAAAGCACCCAATATTACTACATGGAAAAGCTTTTCCAGTGCTGATGCTTGTTGCCGATTGTCATCGTGAATTGGGTCACATGGGACGAGAGGCAATCTCTTCAGAACTAAGACAGCAGTACAATATTGTAGGATAAAGGAAATTACTTAACAAAATATTGAAGAACTGCGTTATATGCAAGAAGGTACAAGGTAAAGCTAGCAAACAAATAATGACAGATTTACCGGTAGATAGAGTTACCACTGATATACCGCCTTTCACGAATACTGCAACTGATCTTTTTGGACCCTTCTATGTTACCAATGGCAGAAAACAAGAAAAACGATATGGTGTGATATTCACTTGCCTGTCTTCAAGAGCGGCACACTTGGAGATCACCTATAGCTTAGATACTGACAGTTTCATTAATGCTTTTCGCCGTTTCATCGCAAGGAGAGGAACACCCTCATTGATGAGATCCGACAACGGAACAAATCTAACTTCGTCTGAGAAGGAACTGAAAACTGCGGTTATGGAGTGGAATTCCTGCAAGATAAATAATTTCTGCTGGCAGAAATGCATTAAGTGGATATTCCAACCTCCAAAAGCATCTCATTTCGGAGGAGTATTTGAAAGAGAAATAAGAACCATCCGAAAGCTCCTCAACTCAATGCTTTGTGAATTTGACAACTTGAGAAAATTTAACGATGAGCTTCTCAGTACAATTTTCTGCGAAATTGAAAACATATTGAACTCACGACCTTTAACAGCTATTGTGTCCGATAATGAAGATATAGAGCCCCTTACGCCAAACCATGTTCTACGTTTGGCTCCCACCGAGTTCATGCCTCCAGAACTTTTCAGTCGTTAAGACATTTAATTGAAAAGAAGATGGCGCCAGGTACAACATTTAGCCGATGTTTTCTGGCAACGATTTCGTAAAGAGTATTTACCACTTCTGCAACAAAGATCGAAATGGACTACGAAAGAACGATCTCACAAAATTGGAGACATTGTACTAGTTATGGAACAGTCATCACCAAGAAATGACTGGACTATGGGAGTAATGACAGAAGTAAAAACTAGTGACGATGGTCATATTCGTAGTTGTAATGTTAAAGTTGCCAAGAATAAATATAAGCAGGGTAGCTTGGAAACGACTATTTTGGTGAGACCAATAAGTAAATTAATCCTACTATGTCCGATTGAGACTGATGAGATTGATCTGAACACTATTTAATTCTATTAAAATTTCTTAATTTAATCTTAGTAATTAATTACTATGAATAAAGATAAATTCTATATTAAATAACCATACTTTCGTTGCTAATAATAAATATCTTGTTTTGTATTTTGGTTTAAGTTCTAATTATTTTAGAATGATTATAAATTTAATTTAATATTGTTTAACCATAAATCTTGTATTGATATGTCTTTTGATGTGGAGCAATTATTTTTCTAGACTTTAAAAATGCAGTTACTTAATGTTGTATGTTTAAATTGTGTCTTTGAAATTTTTGGCTATGTTCTGTTATATTGTTATTGTATTGTCCTAACCTTGCATTCCGCGACAATAACCTCAAGCTAAACTAGCTCCATTAGATCTGATGATTAAAATACGGATATTTTAATGTGGGCGGGTGTAGTTGCTAAAAGCATTTATACATTTTTTCTATACAATTACTTTAATTGTTGATATTTTGTACGTAAAACCTTAGTGCTAGAATGGCAATAGTTCCAGTACCGGTAAAACTCTAAAACTGAACAGTCATGGGATTATTGTTGTGCCCATTTGAAAGATTTGATTTGAATAAGTGTAGATTGCTGAAAAATAAGGTAAGAACATTAAGTGGTATTGTTTAAATGATTAATTTGTTTCTATTTATAATAACTTTCTATAGCTAGGATAGTCCTATTTATATTTGCTCGTCATCTTTGTTTACAATACGTATTTACTTAAATTTGTTCATATGAGACGTACATTTGAATTTAAAACTTCGATTATTCTTATTAAATTTATCGTAGTTATAATGCATCCTTTCATGATTTAAAAATAGTATTTCTTAACCTGCACTTCGCAATTGATAAATTATCAGTAAATCTTACTTAAACAATTTAAATTAGTCTACCTTAATTATGTCTCGTTCAATTTTCTATAATTATTGTAATGCTTAAAATTTATAAATTAGTCTCCCAGTCAAACTTTAAATTTGTAACTAAGAGTATGTTTGTGGATTTAATTTATTTGTCGGTAGGTACCGTGTTGTCTCCATGTCCCATGTTTAAGAAGAAAGAAATAAAACCTAACTCTACCAAGTCTTTCACCTCTACTGATAAATAAAAAGGAATTTAACACGCGTACCTAAAATGAAATCTGCCTATCATTGAAAATTTAAAATTCCTGAAATTATTTATTTTTTACTTTATTAGAAATACAAAAATTAAAACCATGTTTAAATTAAAACCATCAGTGTTTAAAAATTTAAGTGGATGAATTCAATGATAATTCTATGAATACTTTATTTGCTATTATAAATTCATTTATTTATAGCTCATTTCCGAAGATAAACAGATATCCTATGAATGTTAAATGTCAATGAAGATTGTTCTGGAACATTCTGGAAATAATGTAAGCAACGCCATCTATTAGATGTTCGCGTAAACTTATGTTAACATATGAAAACTCTATCTTCTCTTAAAAATACAGTGAATTGAGACTAACCATTTCATTTCTGTAACTAATCAACGTCTATTTGTCATATTATGATAAAATACTTGATATGAAAATTGAAGGCGCCCCTCTTCCCCTTAATATAGGTAAGTAAAAAGTTAATTCATAAATGTTTCGTGTAATAAATATTAAAAATTGCGATTATAGATAAAAATATAGATAGAGTTCAGGTGTGTTTATATTGTTCTTTTTTTACTTATTTATAAGAAATAAGGTCTTAAACATTGTAGTGAGCGACCTCTGGTGGCAAAATTGTGTGAAAGAAGTGTGGTGTCAACTAGTCATTATGCTCTGTCATTGCCAGTTTGAAATTAGTCTGAATGGTGTGTTTTGGAACAATCTTTTATTGAACTAATTCAGTGAACTCTTTTTCAATTTGTGTAATTATGTGTGTAGTTTATTCGATAGTTTATTTTTTTTCTTAAATTTGATAGTTCATTCAATTGTTTATTTGGTCTAATAAATTTGATAGTTTATTTTAATAGTTTACTGTTTCTTATAAATTTGATATTTGATATAATTTTTAATTGGTTCTATTAAATTTGATAGTTTATTTTTCTTTTAAATTTGATAGCTCATTCAATTGTTTATTTGTTCTATTAAATCTGATAGTTAATTTGTTCCTTTCGATTTGATAGTTTAATAAATAAGTTGATAAGGATGCTTTTTGTCCAGTATTTTAATCCCTCTTTGTGGCTAGTAATTTGTACCGAATATTTTCTAAGCGCTAACTACCGTCGTCTCTGATCTACTTATGGTACTCTTTCTGTAACTCTTGTTCAGAAGAGGATACTCAAGTGACGAAATCAGAAGTACAAAGAACCCTGTTCAAAGAGATTATTGGACGGAGTTATACTTTTGTGTCTCTATGTACCGTTCAATTAATGTTTAACTGAAATTTATCGTCTTGTAGATTATTAAATAGGGATATATTTTGTTGTGCATTTAAAGTTAATTTAGGTAAGAATTATTATATTTTGAATGGCCATTCTTTGATAATTATTGTTTAGTATTTAGAAATAAAACTTATTTCATATAATTATTTCACTTTTTCCTTTTTGCATCTTATTGTCTTATTACGTACCAGTACCTCGTGGGAGAAAAGTAGGTAATGAATTTTCAGGCATAGCAATTATATTATTGTATCCCACCAGAGCTGGGCGTTCCGCACGAAAGTTCGCGAACCTTTATTCGCGAACCGGTTCGGACTGGAAAATGGGTTCGAACATTCGGATTCGGAACCTCTTCAAAAACGGTTCGGACTTCAGTGTTCGGAACGTCTTTTTCTCAAGTCCAAACCTCCGTACCCGGGGAAAACTGACCTGTTCATTTAATTGTTTTCGTTCTGAACATGTACCGTACCTCTCGGCTACTATTATATACATAGGTTTCTGCTTTACACTGATGCGAAGAACATGCGTCTTTCCCCGCTCTTCTTCCATTACGTTATTCATCCTTTCTTGAATAGCGGTAAGTTTTATAATAATCTTAACAAGTTAATTGTTTAATAACGGTTTATGTTCCCTCAAATCTCAATTAAAATTGCTTGAAATATGTAGAACTATAGGTAAGGTTATGAACAAAGTAAACGTATATATTAGGTAACATTACATAACACCCTACTCTAGTACCTTAGCCGTTGGCTAACCATTCCTCATATAAAAATAATAATAACTTAAATTCAAGACCGATTTTAAAGCTGTCTTTTCAATCGTTTAATTTTTCGCATAAATACATACGATTAGACAAAAACGAAGGTGATAAATGGTAATATACTCATATTATGAGCATATATTCAAATCTATAATAATATTAGGAATATATCAGAGATCTTTCCAGGCATTAGATGTAAGAGTGTTTTTCACTACATATATAAGGGTGAATATTTCACTATAATCAGTTAACTGTAACTCTTATAGCGGCTTAGCGAGATCAAATATGTGCGAGAATAATTGCGCACACCAAGCTTCGTACAATAACATCTTATAAATAAAATTTGTTTCTTGTCTTAGCTCGTTACTTTTATTTTGAATGATGATTTTTTCTTTTGCTCTTACTAATGTATGAAATACTAAATATCAAATGAAGGTTTTTAAAAGAAAAAATATTGAAATGACTCAAATGAGCTAACTTTTGACGGCTAAGTAGGTAGGCTGATCAGATAATTTAAGATCGAGTATTCGGCTATTCGCTTTACGATTAAATTGATTATAATTTATATATAGGTATTATAATATTGTATGTATATAAGTTATAATATAAATAACTTTGAGAAATATTCACAGTAATTTTCACTGTCTGACCTTTCTAATATATTGAATAGAAGAAAAAGTTAAGCAAGCAAATATAGAATAGGAATACCATAATACGGTATCTTATTGTACTTTCATATTCAAACAAAATGCAAAAAGTTTTTATATCATCAGTTCTCTAGATAGAATTAATCAAAAATGTTGTAATATAAATGAAAAATTGAAAACTAATAGTAAAAAATTAAAACATATTCAATTAGATACTTGGATACTTTAATATGGATACATTGTCTTGCATTGTTATGACGACAGAGTTGGTCTTAATTTTTCTTTGCATGGAATTCGGAAGTCAGAAGAAAATTCAGAATAACTTAAACTACGTATTGCAGTAGAGAATGGAGGGGAACTTTAAAGATACTTAATGCTCATTCAGTCATACTCAATGATACTAACTTATTAAGTATAGTAAGTACAGTGGAACTCCTGTATAGTGAATCACGCTGAATAGTAAAATCCGGTATAGCGAACTTACCTCTATAGTGAACATATTTAGGTTAGTCTACACAAATATTCGTAAGTTTTCTATGAATCTCTTATTCCTATTTAGAAAATTCTCTAAATTAGTTGTATTTCATGAAATAGCAGTTCTACCAGTGCAACTCCTCTATAATGTAGTCATATGAAGTCACAGTATAATTATTATTATAAATTTATTATATTAACCCAAATGAATTTAACGTATGTTTTATGGGCATATATTTTTTAAATTACTTTATATATTTCATGTCATTTCTTTAAATTTACTGGCCTTTCTTGACTTTGTTGCTACATAAATACCAACTATATTTTTTTAATTCAAAACTCAAATATTTACGTATCGGCGTAAATCAGCGAAAATTATGGAATTAATTGTACTTTAGTGACGTGTGGCAACGTAGAAATACAGATTGGTTACCGAATACGCACGAATATGTCCACGTTTTAAGTAGTAGAGACAAATGCACGAGCAATGATTGGTTCACACTCCATCCAATAACAGTTCAGCTCACTCAGTTGCCAATCTCTTATATAGCTATGTATTTATTTCTCCTTATATATTCAATATTTTTACTTGAAATTTGGTACACATTAGTTTAGTACAAAAACTAACAACTTGTAAAAATACAGTAACGTAGGTTTATAAATAAGACATGTGTTTTTTTAACATAGAGTGAAACCTTCTGGTTGTAACTTGTTTCTGACAAATAGTTAGTATCTTGTTGAAAAAACTGTTTTTTTATATATAGGTTGCCCTAATAGCCTTGGAAGCATGAGTTAGTAAAAGGGCCGAATGTAAATGTGTAGACTGTAGTTCACTTTTGTTTTTTCTTAATTTTTAGATATAAAATATATACCTAAAAAATCAGAGGTTAGCTTACAAATGTTCGGACTAAATGTTTGGTTCGGAACAAATGTTCGGACCAAACTTTTCCAAATTGGGTTCGCTATACGGAGGTTTGGAACCCAAAATCGACGAAGATTCGGGTTCGGAACCTAAAAAAAGGTTCGCGTGCCCAGCTCTGTATCCCACTACAATATAACATTACCTAGAAGCCTAAACCGGCAGTTCAGAGTGCAGTTAGGGTGGCAATTTCCATTAGACTAATAAACCTAACATTACGTAACTCACTCCGAACTTAGGAAGATTGATATAAGATGATAAACATGTAAATAACAATATATGGTGATTTACCTGAAGGTATATTATATGGTTTACAATAATTAAGTTTAAATGTCTAAATCTGTCCAACTTTTCCTAGTCACAGTTTTACAGCTTTTATTGGTTCTTAGACCAAAATATACATAAAAGTTTTATCTATGGATATACTACTATTATTGATATAATTATAGGCAAAAAATGGAACCATTATGATTAAAAGTGAATTAGTTATTAAACAAAAAGCATACTATTTACGTAACAATCAATGCAATTTAAAATTTACTGGTCAATTGAACAGTTTATTTATAATAAGAGTTTTTTGTTCCGGTGGCCCAAGTACTAATTCGTTTATCTTTCCATTGAGACAATAAGTTTATGATATCACTTATACCACATATAACAGAAAGTAAGGGATGAACATTATGCATGTGATGTTATTGGATATATTAGATTTTATTTTTGGATGAATTAAACATAGAAATGAATAATGGTAATGTATAAAAAGTTACCACATAGGAATTAAATTTTGATTATATTTTTTTACAACTTAAACTTTTTAATATAATATAGGTTTTCGTGAGTTTCAATTATTTTTCAATTAGTACCAAATTTCATAATGGATAATAGGGTGGGATGAATGAATACAACTTTGGTATTTTTTATTGAAGTTTCTATTCAGGAATTAAAGACAGAAGATTTTGTATCCAGTGGCCCGAATGCATTCAGCATAAACTCTCCGGCAAGTAGAACAACTAAAATCATATCTTTTTCTGAAACATTTTTCGAAGCATTTCGTACAGAAGACTTGCTTGTAGCTGTATAAAATGATCATCAAGTTTGCAGGAACGTTTTCATTTAAGCAGGCACTACTTAATGTAACTCATCGTTTTCAAAGTCTGCAAAGACTTTAGTTTCGACATTACTTATGGCGAGGTTGTATTTATAATCTTTAAAGAAAGAGCAATTGAATCTAGAGTTCTGGGCAGAAGAATTCCAATGATCGAATCCTATCGTCTCTTTCAGTATTACAGTATTGGTGTCCTCCCATACAAATTCATAGAATGAATATTGATCAGGAATTTGTTCAGAAAAGTGAGATCTTGCGTTTACTCGTTCTAGTAGAATTGTGTTGCAGAAGGAGTGTAGATTTTGAAGTGTTAAAATGATAACATAGCTCGTGTATTCAAATTGACAGCTTTCTATATGTTTGACGTTCTCTTCATATGTTCCGCAGTAGTTTCTATAGTAGAAATTCTCCTCAAGCATACTCATAATATCAGTAAGAACTGAATTGAAACTATGAATATTATTAGTTTCCAAAGTAAATTGAGGTTCATTGTTCATTACATCATAAGTGAAGTACGAGGTATGTATTCCT
The DNA here is from genome assembly GCA_947561585.1 of Caprella mutica. NCBI lineage: Eukaryota > Metazoa > Arthropoda > Malacostraca > Amphipoda > Caprellidae > Caprella > Caprella mutica. The sequence goes on from CANNZV010004192.1 coordinate 36,325, forward strand.
TTTAGTATGCGAAAAGTCTCGCTGGTGAATTTGACTAATTCTCGATCGTTGGGGGATTGGGATTCCGCGCGAAGGTTTATTTCTCCCACCACGTGCTTGATGGCAATAAGAAAAAGCAGAGTGAGAGTATTATCTTTATAGTAGACGACGCAATTTTGATGGTGTTCTAGTTTTTTTAGTATTTCCCTTGTAGGAATGTCGGACAACTTTTTCATATGATTAGTAAACTCCTCTATTATTTCTTGGTGGTCGATCATCTTGTATAGGTAATCACTTATTCACAACTCACGTCTGTTCACTATGGCTGCTTCTTACACAATGGAACGATTTCAACCGGTCGAGTGATGAGTAGGAAAATGGGATACAAATCTAGGGTACCGTGACCATTAATCTGTCCTGTCAGATATTTGTTCAGAGAGCACTGAAACAAAAACAAGGAACCATTGGCCTCTTTCGGTAATGTTTCAATTAATTGTGGGAAAATATAGCATCATTTACAATATACAAATATATATATAATAATAATGTATACAATTAATTTGAGGAAATAAAAATAAAATTTCATATACAAACGAGTTTTTAAGATATAATTGTCAGACAAAATATATCATTGATATATATTTTCTGATTAAGTAAAAATTGTCAAATCGTGATAACGTTTATAATTTAGGTGAATATCACATTTAAGGTTAAAGATAGGATCCTTATCTTATGTTCAATTTTAACTTAACTATTTTTGGTAAATAAATTTTACCTATTGATACAACAATTGATGAATTAAGTAACGAAGTAGTAATACAAATATTATTATAAGAAAAAGACCCCTCTTGGTAATTGAGCTTGAACTTTTACTATGAATAAAAATATATAATTATTATAGTAAAGAATAGGTTAAAACAGGATACGGTAACTTAAAGGGTATTGTTACTACCAGAGGACGCAAAAAATGACGTCACGCTTTTTGTTCATGACCCAGCGGCTCATATTTTCTCGTATTTTCATGCTAAGTGGGATTAGGGGAGGGTGCGGGTGTTGCAACCCGATTATTGCATAATTAATTAATAACAACTAATTACTAATAATCAATTACAACAACTACAGTAATTTGCTGATTAAAATACAACGCAATTGAATTCAAAGGTCTTTCTAAACTTATGGCAACACTCTAGTTTCCTTCTAGAAACATACGAGCTAAATACAATTAGGCCTAGCTTCCCTTTGTTTAGTTTCCGCCCAAAGATTGTAAGGATAATTTTTACCGGTTAAACGACATTAACGAGTCTGATACAACAGAGTGAAGAGTGTCGATACAGTGCTAGTGATTGTGAACTAAAATTAGATTATAAACTCTCACCAATTATTAATATTAATACCTTTATTGCAGATATAACACCATCCAATTTATATACTACTTACTAATTACAAAGAAATAAACACATTGTTCTCAAGAATTGTCCATAACAACAGCCTAGGATTAACTCCATCCAATTCCCCAAATCTTCTTAGCTAAAGAATCATTGGATAAATATATAACTAATAATTATTCTCCCCAAGTTATTTGTATAATATTATTCTTAATAATGCCATATTTATTATATTGAATTGCCATATTAGCTAGTGCCATAAATAAACTGATATTTATATGATTATTAGCTAATTAACTCCAATTAACATTATTAATATAGTTAACTATAATAACAAACTATTATTAGAATTAGTATCCTTATTCACAATCAGAATTACGTTATTCCCATTTTGGAAAAGTAAGTACACACCCCAGACTCTTCTTACATCCTGTTTCCCAGGTTTGAGAACATGACCAACCGCCAACATTTGACCATACTGCATAAGTTGGGATATTTTCTGACAGTATTAAAAAATGTATAACATTTGTTAATACTATTCTTCTAATTCAATGCATATTTAATATATTAGAATTAAGTTTTACACAACATATTTCAACTTCAGGATTAGGAATTTATTATTTATTATAATAATTAAAAGGCCATTTGACAAGTAACATTTTGCTCGATTCTCAATTATTGTAATATTAAGTACGAACTATTTTTAATGCTTTTACATTTGCCAAAGTAATTTACTTCTCACATTAAATTAACTACAATTATTATTTATTATGAACATGAAAAATGCCTAATAAATAATTCAACTCAACCTAATTAATAAACATTAGAAATAAATATTTATAATTTAACTCATCGTGATTAGTAATTATTGCTATTTAACTGGCATAAATCTTAATTCACAATAATTGGTAAATTAGTAAATTAATTCAATTGATTATAATGTAAAGAATAATTTTTTATTTTTATTTTTTATTGTTATTTTGGCAAATTGTTGAAGGAAATTTAAGTCCAAATTTCATACTGGATTTATTATTCCAGGGTCCCAGTCTACGGAGACAGTCATTCCCAGTCTAGGGAGACGCACAGGCCAGTCTACGGAGACAGTAACTTCCCAGTCTACGGAGACAGTCATTCCCAGTCTACGGAGACAGTCAATTTCAAGTCTACGCTAGTCTAGAGAGACCAGCACATCCAAGTCTACGGAAACACGACTTACCTACGGAGAACTCACAAATCTACGGATACTTAAGTTCCTATTTCCAGCCCTAGCATACGGACGCAGCAAACTTCAATCTTGGCTACATAGCGATAACAGATTGTTACGCACGAAGGAAGTACCAAAGATTATCACTGCAACGATACCTCACTCGAGAACTACTCGAACCAAAACTACGGACCAATCTTACTTAAGACATAAGCTGAGTACAATAGGAATAAATAGATAAAAATTAACTCTTGTTTGATTGTCACATTTATTAATTCATCATTTGTTTATGTATTAATTAGAACTGGAAAAGAAGAAAATAAGAGGATAGGCTATACCTAGATAAGTAATAATTAAGTAAGATAAGTGTGTGGCTTAGAAGTGGATATAATAAAACACTTTTTAAGACCAGAGAAACAAACATAGGAAAAATCTTACACGGGTAAAATCAAGCATTTGTTAATATGTGTTTTAATGGAACACTCTATTCATCTGAATAATACATATTTAAGAAAAGAAAATTTAATATATTTCGAAAAAGCGCCATCTATCGATAAATAGCTCAAGCTTTGCACGAGTCATTGACGCCATCTTGTTGTTTGTCCATAAACATTGTGCAACAAATTTTTGTAGATATACGAGTAATATTGTCAATTATTATTCTATGAATACTCTATTTGCTTTTATAAATTCATTTATTTATAGCTCATTTCCGAAGATAAACAGATATCCTATAAATGTTTAAATGTCAATGAAGATTGTTCTGGAACATTCTGGAAATAATGTAAGCAACGCAATCTATTAGATGTTCGCGTAAACTTATGTTAACTTATGAAAACTCTATCTTCTCTTAAAAATACAGTGAATTGAGACTAACCATTTCATTTCTGTAACTAATCAACGTCTATTTGTCATATTATGATAAAATACTTGATATGAAAATTGAAGGCGCCCCTCTCCCCCTTAATATAGGTAAGTAAAAAGTTAATTCATAAATGTTTCGTGTAATAAATATTAAAAATAGCGATTATAGATAAAAAATATATAGTTCAGGTGTGTTTATATTACTTATCTCTAAGAAATAAGGTCTAAAACATTGTAGTGAGCGACCTCTGGTGGCAAAATTGTGTGAATGAAGTGTGGTGTCAACTAGTCATTATGCTCTGTCATTGCCAGTTTGAAATTAGTCTGAATGGTGTGTTTTGGAACAATCTTTTATTGAACTAATTCAGTGAACTCTTTTTCAATTTGTGTAATTATGTGTGTAGTTTATTCGATAGTTTATTTAAAAGTTTATTTGTTCTATTAAATTTGATAGTTTATTTAATAGTTCACCGTTTCTTATAAATTTGATATAATTTTTAATTTTTTCTTTTAAATTCGATAGTTTATTTTCTCATAAATTTGATAGTTTCTTCAATTGCATATTTGTTCTAATAAATTTGATAGTTTATTCAATTGTTTATTTGTTCTAATAAATTTGATAGTTTATTTTAATAGTTTACTGTTTCTTATAAATTTGATATTTGATATAATTTTTTAATTGGTTCTATTAAATTCGATAGTTTATTTTCTTATAAATTTGATAGCTCATTCAATTGTTTATTTGTTCTATTAAATCTGATAGTTTATTTGTTCTTTTAAATTTGATAGTTTAATAAATAAGTTGATAAGGATGCTTTTTGTCCAGTATTTTAATCCCTCTTTGTGGCTAGTAATTTGTACCGAATATTTTCTAAGCGCTAACTACCGTCGTCTCTGATCTACTTATGGTACTCTTTCGGTAACTCTTGTTCAGAAGAGGATACTCAAGTGATGAAATCAGAAGTACAAAGAACCCTGTTCAAAGAGATTATTGGACGGAGTTATACTTTTGTGTCTCTATGTACAGTTCAATTAATGTTTAACTGAAATTTATTGTCTTGTAGATTATTAAGTAGGGATATATTTTGTTGTGCATTTAAAGTTAATTTAGGTAAGAATTATTATATTTTGAATGGCCATTCTTTGATAATTATTGTTTAGTATTTATAAATAAAACTTAGTTCATATAATTATTTAACTTTTTCCTTCTTGCATTTTATTGTCTTATTACGTACCAGTACCTCGTGGGAGAAAAGTAGATAATGAATTTTCAGGCATAGCAATTATATTGTTGTATCCCACTACAATATAACATTACCTAGAAGCCTAAACCGGCAGTTCAGAGTGTAGTTTGGGTGGCAATTTCCATTAGACTAATAAACCTAACATTATGTAACTCACTCCGAACTTAGGAAGATTGATATAAGATGATAAACATGTAAATAACAATATATGGTGATTTACCTGAAGGTATATTATATGGTTTACAATAATTAAGTTTAAATGTCCAAATCTGTTCAACTTTTCCTAGTCACAGTTTTACAGCTTTTATTGGTTCTTAGACCAAAATATACATAAAAGTTTTATCTATGGATATACTACTATTATTGATACAATTATAGGCAAAAAATGGAACCATTATGATTAAAACTGAACCAGTTATTAAACAAAAAGCATACTATTTACGTATAAATCAATGCAATTTAAAATTTACTGGTCAATAGAACAGTTTATTTATAATCAGAGATTTTTGTTCTGGTGGCCCAAGTACTAATTCGTTAATCTTTCCATTGAGACAATAAGTTTATGATATCACTTATACCACATATAACAGAAAGTAAGGGATGAACATTATGCATGTGATGTTATTGGAAAGGTTAGATTTTATTTTGGATGAATTAAACAAAGAAATGAATAATAATAATGTATAAAAAGTTACCACATGAGAATTAAATTTTGATTATATTTTTTTACAACTGAAACTTCCTAATATAAAATAGGTTACCGTGGGTTTCCATAATTTTTCAATTAGTACTAAGTTTCATAATGGATAAAAGGGTGGGATAAATAAATACAATTTTGGTATTTTGTTATTGAAGTTTCTATTCAGGAATTAAAGACAGAAGATTTTGTATCTAGTGGCTGTCAGATATTTGTTTAAAAAATACCAAGGAACCATTGGCCTCTTCCGGTAATGTTTCAATTAATTGTGGGGAAATATAGCATTATTTACAATATACGAATATATATAATAATAATGTATGCAATAAATTTGAGGAAATAAAAATAAAGTTTTATATAAAACGAGTTTTTAAGATATAATTGTCGGACAAAATATATCATTGATATATATTTTGTGATTAAGTAAAAACTGTCAAATCGTGATAACGTTTATAATTTCAGTGAATATCATAATTAAGGTTAAAGATAGGATCCTTATCTTACGTTCAATTTTAACTTAACTATTTTTGTTAAATAAATTTTACCTATTGATATAACAATAATTGATGAATTGAATAACGAAGTAGAAATACAAATATTATTATAAGAAAAAGACACCTCTTGGTAATTTAGCTTGAACTTTTACTATGAATAAAAATATATAATTGCGATAAAAAAGAATAGGTTAAAACAGGATACGGTAACTTAAACGGTATTTTTATAACCAGAGGACGCAAAAAATGACGTCACACTTTTTGTTCATGACACAGCGGCTCATATTTTCTCGTATTTTCATGCTAAGTGGGATTAGGGGAGGGTGCGGGTAAAATCAAGCATTTGTTAATATGTGTTTTAATGGAACACTCTATTCATCTGAATAATACATATCTAAGAAAATAAAATTTAATATATTTCGAAAAAGCGCCATCTTGTGATATATAGCTCAAGCTTTGCATGAGTCATTGACGCCATCTTGTTGTTTTCCCATAAACGTTGTGCAAAAAACTTTTGTAGATATACGAGTAATATAGTCAATTATAGTTCTATGAATATTTTATTTGCCATTATTTATTCATTTATTTATAGCTCATTTCCGAAGATAAACAGATATCCTATAAATGTTAATTGTCAATGAAGATTGTTCTGGAACATTCTGGAAATAATGTAAGCAACGTCATCTATTAGATGTTTTCCTAAACTTATGTTAAGTAATGAAAACTCTATCTTCTCTTAAAAATACAGTGAATTGAGACTAACAATTTCATTTCTGTAACTAATCAATGTCTATTTATCATATTATGATAAAATACTTGGTATGAAAATTGAAGGCGCCCCCCCCCCCCCCTCAATATAGGTAGGTAAAAAGTTAATTCATAAGTGTTTCGTGTTATAAATATTAAAAATAGCGATTATAGATAAAAAATATAGATAGAGTTCAGGTGTGTTTATACACCCTACACCCTTTACGTTAGGTATCGAGATACACTTGTTGAGTTAACACAAATCAAATTAGATAGTTAGATACACTAGTTGGTTAATCATGAGTTAGGTACAAGATACACTAGTTAAGTAGGTAAAAGTTAGTGCACTAAGAAGTTGTAACAGTTCCAACTTTCTGTGTTATTTCTCTTTTTATTTTTTAATAAAAATAAAAATGATTGTTAAATAGATATACTCAATCAAAAAATAAACCAAATAATAAAATAGTATTTTTCTTTCGGTTTTTTGAATTTTGTGTTCCTTTCTTAGTTGACTCTATTTCTAATATGAATTTGTAAGATGCAATCATTCATTCTATTTCATCATTTAAATGTAGTACGTTGTATCCGCTAGTTTGTTGTACTGCACACGAAATGATTATTTAATGACCTGGCCAGCTGATTCGTGGGGTGGTACGCCCCCCTATGTACATATATTTGTTGTTAAAACATATATAACATGCAAAAAGGTCGGACTAATGTGGCGTCGGACTAAGTAGGAGTCGGACTAATGAGGTGTCGAAAAAATGATGCGTCGGACTAATGAATAGTAATCTAAACTCGACTAGTACTTATATTATCAACTTCCAATTTCCTGACCGTATTATTTCGTAAATATTAATTGCAAATACTCTTTAATCTGTTTATTCCTAAGTCAATCTATACTATAATATGAATAATTCCTATCAGTACAAAAAATCTTCAATTCAAATATTTAAACCAATAGGAAGGTATATTTCGTCTATTAGTTATTAAAAAATAACTAAATAACTAATCAATTAAATAATAACTAAATAATTATAATATTCAAACATTGGTAGACAGCTAACTGAAATAAATATTTTGTGTTGAGTTGACTAATTTACGAATGATCGGACGTATTTTGTGACGTGAGTCTGACTCTAATGATACTATTGATATAAATACCATCCTATTATTGGTTTGTTGATTCAAAACTATATAGGTAGATAATGCTATTAATCAGTGCAAATTTTTAATAAATTGATATAGGTAATAGGTTAAGCTACGAATCATCGGGCAGTTTCACATTTTCGGTCATATAAGAGAAAATTCATTTAATATTTTTAGTTGGTATCCGGATAATTATCACTTTTACCTATTAAAATAAAGAGTATATAATATATTTTATGGTAATGTATATTTTTTCTCCTTTGACCGAAAATGTGGAATTGTCCAATAATTCATAACTTACCCCAGATAACCATGCATTGGTACACATAGTTGATAATGACGTATGGTAAATACATTTATCTGAATAAGTTTTATAAACTACCTATTGTAAGTATTTTTTATGAAAGATTCATTCATGTAGGTAGTACCTATTCAAATTTGAATGTATTTTGAAGCTTATGAAATTGACGTGAAAAAGTGGCACTAATGTGTCACTTACATACATACAAGTTAAATGTATTGTTAAAATGAGAGTAGTGGAGTAATAGATTGATGAATATATTAAGGTACGTAATACATGTAATAATGAGGATACAAGTATTACTGAAGAAATATAATTTAATTTTTCAGTGTAAAGTTTAGTGTGATCTATGTTTAAAGATTAATAATTATTATTGCATTGTCAAAAAAACGTTAGTTTTTCTTGCAAAAATTGAATACCATATGACAAACTGTTACCTAGGTAATACTAATACTAACCTCAATAATTATATTATACACGCAGAATTGAATAAAATACAATTTCTTATAAACCTAACTAACTAGGGTACGGTCACTATTTTAACTTTCACCCCCCAAGAAAGAAAACTTTTAAAATACTTGTATCCCCTAATTATTCGACCTAGAGATATGGGATTCGTTTCATATTGCTTAGAATTTTTCACTCTACTATTTTATAGGCCGTTTCATCAAATTCTGATTCTCTAAAATGATGATAATAAAATTTGAAGAAAAACAAAACATTTTTTAAAATGCGGTTACATTTTCCCATAGACTTTTTGCATGTTGTGGAACCAAATCTATATTCTTTAATTTGCTGAATTTCAAATTCAAATTTCCTTTTTGGTATTATTTGTATTTGTAGTTAAGATACTATTTTTCTGTTAATTAATATTTATTTGAGCAATCTATTTAATCAAATAAAATTTAAGTAAATTTGAGATAAATTAATTTAAAAATACTCCCTTCCTAGTGCACGTTCCTATATCATTTAGGGACGTGAACCAAGAAAGGGGTATTTAGATGTATTCATGTAAATGATTTTTATGTAAATAAACTTTACGTAAAATGTGGGCCATGAAATATATTGATAAGCCAATGAAAATGGTGGATTTTGGAGATTATTATGGTGGGCGATGATAGATTATTTTGGTTGGCCATGATGGATTATTATGGTTGGCAATGAAACATTTCAGGATGGGCAATGAATGGAAGATTATGGTAGGCAATGGAAGATTATGGTGGGCAATGGAAGATTATGGTTGGCAATGAAATATTATGGATGGCAATGAAAGATTATGGATG